>MU882826.1:0-18526 GCA_036418205.1 Ostertagia ostertagi
ATCGCATTCAAACGCCACTGCGAATGTACAAATGGAAGTAGAATGCGTGCCGCATCCCAAAAAGGGATTGATCAACGGCAAATGCTTTATCCTTTTCTTTAACACTACAATCTCTCCCACACCACCCAACATCACCCACCTGCTTTTCCTGCCCCCTCCCCTCTATTGCCGAGGAGTAGGCGAAGGGAGCGAGGGATACATGCACGATACAAAACGGAAGTTTTCGAGAATTTTTTGAATTGTAAATTACAGGGCGTGAACTTTATACACTGATGGCACATCTGAAAAATGGCTCTGAACATTTCATAACACCACCCTACCTGTCGAGCACTTTTTCAATAACTCCTGACAGCTTACTGGCTATAAATTCAAATCTTCTGCAAGTCTTAGCTCTCTAAGTTCAGAAAAACAGAACTTTGCAATGTACCCATAAGGAGGATTTTAAGTTGAAGCGCAAGACTCACTACAACATATAAAAAAGGATAAAGGATAAAGCATTTGCCGTTGATCAATCCCTTTTTGGGATGCGGCACGCATTCTACTTCCATTTGTACATTCGTAGTGGCGTTTGAATGCGATGTGGCCTATACAATGACTTGGGGGCCAGCCGATGTACAAGTCAGTGTTTTTATCCTCCCAGACAAGTCTGGTACCAATTAACCGACCCCGGAGGGATGGAAGGCTTGGTTGGCCCGGGCGACTCACGACCCAGGATTTGATCCCCGGACCGCTCGCGTGGTAAGCGCGCCACTTGTCCACTACACCACTTCCGCCCAATGATACTTCTGCGTTTTTCGCAATTTTCTTCCGTTTTTAAAGTAAAGCAAGGATAAGCACGGGAGCAGCGTAGAAGTGAAAGCATAAGGTGAAATGCACGACGTACGCAAGCGGCACACATTTGAGTAAACCGCGCTACTGTAACACTTAATGGAAGGACAGCGACGGAAAAAAAGTTAAAGAAAACTAGGTTGTATTGGAACTTACCCTTCTCAAACGACTGCAATTGTATAGATGAGTGCGAAGCTGTTGCACCAGTTCCGTAGCCATCTTGACGAGGACTTCACCTAAACTTTTCTCTCAACCCTCGATGGGTGACTGGCATCGAATAACGAATGCGGTCTGTTATAAATACGAATTGGTTCAACAATCTGAATAAATAAAGCCTCTAGATCAATTTTTTCTTGCAAAAAAAAAACATAAGGAGAAATGTACTGCATGTGTATACCTTCATACATTAGTGACCAGAACTCGCATGATGATATGAGCGAAGAAAAGAGCTAGAGATAAATAGAAGAGTGAAACACAGTCAGTGAAGCAACGACCTCCATAGGTAGACAATTTGTAGGATTCATATGGCAAGTACAATTCCACATCAAAATGCAGACAGAACAAGAACCGCGAATGTGAAGGCACAAACCTCTGTAGTCGAAAAGCATGTGAAATAAGAGAAAAACAAAACCGTGTTATAACAAAATCTCAACAAGAATCTCTAGAATTCCTGATAAAATATCGATATAGATTGGATGGCCACTTTTTCCGTCCTTGTCTCGATCAACAAGATCTTCCCACCTGAAGAGGTTCAAGTGATAGTCAGTAGGTGAACTAGGGAAGGCATTCAATTACCGACTGCAAGGACGATATTCGTCCAGGTGAACAGGTTATAGGTAACTGGCTTACAGTGGGCAAGAACGTGATGAGCCACTTGAACGACTCGTCACGAGCAGCAGAGACAACACTCATTCGTCTCTTAAGGCGCATGCATAGTCGGTCGTCCGATCGCACCGATCGTATAGGTCGTACAGCAGTGGATGCGTATCGATCGTACTTCCTCAGCATTCAACGATCGGCACTTATCTAACGCTGTGCGACCGTTACGATCGTTACGATCGGACGACCGACGATGCGTGCGCCCTTAGATGTCGGTCAGACTCGGCGAATGCATCGCGATGGACCAGTGCTGGAACGAACCGCGATCGCTCCCTTCATCGCGATGCAATCGCCTGAGGTCTGACCGACATCCTTACAGGGCACCTTCGAAGCGAATGGGCATGGAAGCCATCTCTCATAGCCAATAAGTCAGAAAAAGAACACTGAAATTGGCGAACTCAAGACTTACTGATGAATAAGCTCTGGTTCATCGAAAGTTCCATCAGGAGCTACCATGACCAGGAGTCGATAGGAAGACACGTCTTTCGAAGGATGGCCATACACCTAAATTCGGAATTTGCGTAATTTGAAACATTCAAACTGATGTAAGACTCACATATATGCTTTCATCAATAAAAAGAACTTTTATCAAGTTACTCACCCCTAAATAAGAAGGACGAGGATTTGACAAGATATCAATGTAGTCTAGACCGCATGTAGCCGATGAGGCATCATGCGTATGCAGTTCATAGGACACAGACTTGTCGGTATACGAAAAGTATATATCTGCATCACCTGAAGCGATAAAAAGTAAGTACGAAAAAAAATCTGGAAAAAAAATTGAAACGACTAGTGAGAATATGTTATGGCTTGTACAGTATATGTCAAAGTTCACCTTCTAAAGTCTGTAGCACAATCCTCATAGGATATGCAAATTTCAGCTCATAACGTGTGAAATTTCCTGGTCCCACCACACCTTCTACCGTGAAGAATTGTGGCACCTGCTTTTCCTCTTTTTCATCTGCAGACGGTGATTCGTCCTTGGAATGAACACAGTAAACCAGGAGCAGCGATACAACTGCGTAACATCTTGTTAGCATTGCCGCATCCCTGAAGCGACCTGTAATCAGAAGTATTACCGATATTAAATTGAACCCGAACTTCAAAACCGAAGGCCAGCAATATACAACCTATTTGTTATTTGAACACTTGAAGCTCGACTACAATTAACTACAATTTATATATTTGAAAATCATCCGGCATTAATTCTTTTTTAATATTTCTAAATGCGCCATGAGCTCATTTTGTCTGAATCACGGTGAACTTTGAATTTTATGTCGTTACCAGCTTATAAAGGCTTATGGTTAGCTAGTCATGGTTCTTGCGTGTGTTTATACTCCCAGAGACTCTGGCACATGGGGATCGACGGAGCCCGAAGTGATTGGAGTTTAAGTTATTCTGCATCGTCGAACCATTTGCTGTGACTTCGCCCTTATTCTCCTCAGTAAGATTCGAAAAAAAGGAAACTGTCTACTAAAACTGACAGAACACGAGTAAAAAACAGCGACTATCCATGGTGATGCGCCATGCACCCAACCCCATCTGAAATTGACTGATCCATAGACGAAAAATGACTGCCATCGCTTTTAGGTTGCTGCTTTTGACTCTTGTTCTAGACGCTTCATTCGATCAGGATACCCGATTCACGAATAACTCAAACTTCCATACGCTACAAGTTCAGGCCAAATCTTCGAAATACAAGAACCAATAAAGTAAATCGACGTCAAGCAGAATATTCGTATTCTCGCTATATAAATTTGCATAAGATACACTGTAATCCTGGTTTTCACCATTATAATTTGTGGCTGTTAACTATGAAATGCATTGATTTATAGTTGACTTCCATAAAAATGGATGCACCTAAGAAAGTGAGACGTATTAGGAAAATAGCTGCAGTTAGAATTCATATCACAATTATCTACAACTAATAATCATGCGAAGTAAAAGAAAAATTTGATTACACAGCAATTTTTAGATCATTGTGATTAAGATCAAAAGAATAGCATATTAGTAAATAAAAAGCACAGGTAGTAACAGATGAGTATCATACACGGAATCAAATCAAACAAAATTGAGGAAACCGGCGTACAGATAAATAAGTCCTTAGCAAGACTCATAATATGTGTATTACCTTGAAACGTCTATTGAATGCTTGATATTGTGTGTTTTTTTTTCAAACGAAGAATGTTTGAATTAGGGAAGAACTCCCACTTGAAGACAAATGACTGCGTAGGGCGTCAGAATAATCACAGGAAGATGGAAGAAAAAATCAAACAAAAATTAGTGCTATATTTCCAATAAATTTGTATATAACAGTTATGTTTGAGTTGAAGATCAACACATCAGGGTTCCTATTGCGAGGAAGATTTCATGAGATGTCAATACAAAATTATTACCATATATGTACAAATTGGAAACCATCACACACTATCAACAAAATGAAAAATTAAACGAGCTGAGGTCAACGAAAATATGACAACTATGACACCTTAGCCTTGCCCGTGTGTATTTAACCCATCGACAACTAATCTCGAACTTTCGGCATTTCAAACACTTGAACATGCTCTCGTTCGCCAAGCTCTTTGATTCCCTGAGGGGTGAAGAAGATGAATTGATTGTGCGAGTATTGCTCCGTAGCCAGTTTGACCAGTAAATCCATAATAACCTGTAAAGAAAAGTGAAGAAAGCGAGAAACAAGCTTTATAAGTTCTACACTCACGCGTCTGTTGATCATATCCATGAAGACGTCAAATTCGTCCATACATCTGAACGGCGCTTCCATAATCTCCCATAGAGCCATGATGAAACATGCTGTGGTGAACGACCTTTCGCCACCAGAAAGACCTGAATTACCTAATCGTAAGATAATGGAATCTTGGAAAGGAAAAATAAAAAGAAAAAACGTCGGAATAAACAATCTGTATGAAGAAGTGCAGATGTATAATATGTACAATTAAGGTTCGTGGCAATTTGATAGCCGGATGAAGAAATGGAATTATAGACCGATATCACACTACGCAATTGCAAAAGAGCCCACCTGTTTCAAGAATAATTTTAGATTCTATGAAAATTCTACATATGTTAAGTAAGAGGAGGTATCATCGCTAAGCAATATCTTCGAATTTCAGCCTTGTTAGGATTCATCACTTTCAACCCATAGCAACTATGCGGGCCCATTGCTTTGGTCACATCTGGTCATCAGATATTTATCGTGGTGCATGAGTTGTACCTTTCAGATCCTGTACAACACTTTTCGTGACCGTCTCAGCATTATCATCTTTCTGATGAGTTGCCACACTAATGTTGATAACTTCCTTTTGACGATCAACTGCCAACTTGCCATGATATGACCTGTAACCAAAATAATGTTGCTAACTATAACAATACTTAATACGAATGTTATCAGAGTACCTTACTCAATTAATATTTCGACAAAATTAGTAATGATCACATATTCATTTCAAAACTTATTCGTTTCAAGGCCTTACCTGGTGGCCATGAGCCTTTGAAATGTCATCTTCAGCCGCATGGTAATCGCATGGCACATGATCGGAAACTTTTCCTTACGTATTTTGAGACACTCCGAGAGCTTCTGAAAGAAACTGACATGTCAGAGTTGTGAAAATTGAAGCTTCAACAAATACGTACCCTGTTCAACGCCTTCAACTCCAGATATTGTTTCTTTGACGCTTCGTAGCTGTCTTTGAACGCCTGGAGCTGTTCTAGAGTGATTGTTCTGCCGATACTAAAAAGTAAGGCGATCGTACCTAATTCAAGAAAAGTCCAAAAACTTGCCGCACTTACACTTTTTCTGCCGACTCTATTTTAAGCGTTAGTGTTTTATACTGCTCATCGAGTTCAGCCGTATCAGCAAGCTGTTCCATATCAGGTGGACTCGACATTGACGATGGTGTAGGAAGTTCCTTACTTCGTTCAGCCTCAAATAGCGAACGCTTTTCTAGTCAGCCAGCAAGGTGTAGCAGATTGCATACAGAAGAAGCAGGAAAGCTTAGATTTCCAAACATAAGACTGCCGTAGGTGTTTTGTGAAGGGAAAATTAGATATCTGCAGCTGCCTACTCCCAACCATTGACTATGAAATTTCTTATGCAAATTTCTGGCAATATTTGTTCCAATGATGATAAATCAGTGAACTTACCAGGAAAGGCATTCAACTTCCCATGGAACTTTGAGATGAGACCCAGATATATCGATAGAGCTTCAAACGCTGATTACAAATATGGAAACTAAAACTGCAAAATGAACCTGCCAAGGAAGTTGTGAGCAGTCAAAGTTGGCTGGAAGTAAAGCATTACACTAGCCTCCAGGGCTTTCAAAGTCGCCGTGGAGTAGTGGTAGTGCTCTCGGAATTTGCACTCCAACGGGAGGAGAGCTTATGACCTCCAGGGTGAAGAGCGAGGGCACCACCACTGCTCCGCGGCGACTCTGAAAGCCTGGGTGCAGCACGGTTCATGTGCAGTGCTTTACTTTAGCCAACTTTGACTGCTCACAACTTCCTTGGCAAGTTCATTTTGCAGTTTTAGTTTTCATATTTGTAATCAGCGTTTGAAGCTCTATCGATATATCCGGGACTCATCAAAATTTCAATGGAAAGTTGGGTATGCCTTTCCTGATTAGACAAAATTAGCAGACGTGTCTGACTTGCTTCTCACTTAATGGGATGCTGCTAGGCGTATACTATGTATATACTAGATGTTTCTGTACGCATTCAGGTTTCTCGGGATGAACACCACAACAGTTCTAAATACTTCGCGTAGAATCTGCCAACGAAAAAACAGCACGTACCGTTTTTTCCGCTTCTTCCTTCTTCACTTCGAGTTCTCGTATACTTTCATCCATTATTCGCCGCAAAGACTGAAAAATTAATAAAATGTTGCACGAAAATACTTAATCAATTCACTTGAGAATCGCGAATTTTTCAACTCAATTGCTCACGCTCGCGCCACTGTTCGATTTTTGTGGTTCAAGTTCCTTTCAGGTTTTTCTTCTAAGCACTGCGCACTTTCTATCTTGTAAGCTACACAAACACCTTACTTCACTTATTCTCAAGATTAGCGAAGCAGTACATATACCTACAATTATATTTTGGCAAAGAACTTCGAGAAAACTCAATTATTCCAAAGAGAGAGCAAAAAATCGTTCACAGGTCATTCGAAGATAGAAGAGAGGTTAGAGGTTCCGGATCGAGGCAAGCCAGGTTAGCTACCAACAACTTACTGTCGCCGAATCAATGTAGAGACACTACTTGGGATCGCTTTCATAGCAGTTCAAAGCATTCAACTCGCTAGATGTTTAAAAATATGTCGCTAGATGTTTAAAAATATCGGTATGAAGGGGAAATTCCTAACAAAATCAACACTTTTTTCCCACCAAGCTTCAAAAATAACAGACGTTTACGCAAGATGAGGTCTCTACTGCATGGTCAAAAAGATTAATTCTCAAAGAAGGTCAAGCTTTCACACTTTTTGGAGTTGAACGAATGATTACACAGCTCCTACGACTTCAGTTCGTCAGAATACTCCACCTATTAAGCACAGAGATCAGAGATCCAGAGAGAGAGAATCCGTTTCCTCAGAAGGCCGATGCCAGACTTTGCTAATTGAAGCGATTCGCAAAGTCTGTCATCGGTCGAATGCTTGGATGCGTCTGAGGACGCCTAATTACATGCGCAATTTCACCAAGACAATCAAAGATCTGCCGCTGGTGACAAAAGATTCCAATGCCCGGTGGGATATTTATAGTTTCATACCAATAATTTGTTCTTAACATACAGGATATAACCTGACGAGTTGTCAAGCAGATTTGAGTTCCTTCCAAGCTATTGAGAATTGCGCCCATTTTTCGAAGTAAACCATCAATCAACACAAAATAAGTAGAAAAATATAATAGAACACGTTGTACAAAAAGTGTCAGAGATTACGCTTAAACAACTATCAACTATCACCTCCTGTATTCTAGCTGCTCGTCTGGTGTCGGATTCAATGTCAGCCGCTATGCGTCGAATCTTCTCCTGCATTTCCACTTCTTGAGCCTGCAAATACACGGGAATTCAAAATTTCGACTATTCCAATTGGGACCATAAAGCGAGAAATAGTTAAAGACAATACAAAAAATATCGTCGAATAATTTATGCGGACCTCGAGCTCGACCAACTCCTTCTTGCCGCTGTTGAACTCGGCATCGACTTCTTTATAGTTCTTACTTACTTCCGTCAGCTCCCGTTGCTTCTGTGACATACTCTGACAAAAAAAGAATATCATCTTGATCGAAAACGTGTTTAGATAGTTTTAACGAGACGTTCATCAGGAATCCTTCTATCAAATAATGATTACAAAAAGATACAGAAATTAAAAAACAAAAGAACAGATTGATACGCTGTTTTTGAACAAAAACTGCTTTAGGACTGCTCAATTTCTCCGCTCTGAAATCCTCCGTCCAGCTCCGCGATCTGTGCGTTGATTTCATTCAAGCTAGCACGCTAAAAATCATGTGTACCAAAAAAAATTTATTGCTTCCTAGATGAGGCACACATCGCACTTTCATTCAGGATCGTAGCAGCCTTCAGAGATGTGATTTATTTATTTATTTATTTATTTATTACTATGCACTCGTAGGTGCACTACAACAATTCTTCAGGAACCAAATCAGTTATAAATCAGGAACATTGATTTAAAATAAAATCAAATTAGCACTATTTTACCCACAAGCGGGAAGTTTCTCCAGACACCATTCGAGTTGATGCCTAAACCGGTTGATGGGCTAAAAAAGGCGAGTAAGTCCAAATGCTTCAGTAAGTATTTGACGTAACACAATTGACACTGTGGCGAGTGGCGGGGGGGCAGTAAATGTTCAAGTTAGTGCTTTGCAATTAGTCGACCCTGGAGAGACGTAAGGCTTGGTTCCTAGACAAGATAAGAGCAAGTATGTTGTAATCAGACCGTATATGAGTAGTAAGCAGAGCCAGTTACCCTACATAACTTCTACCCCTAGGCTAGACCACTCTCAACGAACTTAAAAAAGTTTCCGCATCATGTACTCATTCTGCCTGGTAGGGTACTATTCTGTGATTCAGCCGACATTAAGGATTCCAGGAAATCTGGATTTTAAACTGACAAGGAGTATAAATGATAATCGGCCGCATTGATTATCTAGAATGAACCTGCACGCGACCTGTGATGATTCAGACGAGAGCCCCTCGAAGAACAAAAAAGATTGGAGAAGCGACTGAATCCCTAGCAGAAACTGACGAGCCCAGTATAATTCGGCACACCAATCCTTACAAATATTAACATTGTTCCACATACATCTAAAGGCAGAACCACACAAATAGCAAATCGATAACTATGAGCAAACAAAACTCGTGCTTTGAAACGCACCATATTGTCTACGACAGTGTAATCGTCGTCCATCTCGAGCTGCTCCAACCTTCGTTCCAACGATCGATATTGATTTCTTAGCCTGTTCAGATCGGTTTCTACAGCATTGTATTTTTGGAGAGCTTTGTCGAGCTCAGATTGCGTTCTACTCGTTTCGTTAGATGCCTGAATCGCTTCTGATAAAAGGGTATGCAAGGACAGAAGTGTGACACCTACCTTCTTAGCCTCTTCATGCAACCGAAGCTGCTCGTGTTGTAACCGCGCGAGTTCAGCTTTCATAGCGCTACAAAACAAAACATGTAATATAATCACAGTAAGAGCCCACTAATTTGCGACCGTCTTGCATTCGTTTTGCAGTTCTAGTGAAGATGCGCAACGCTCTCTTCACTAAAACTGCAAAACGAATGCATTATGCGGTCGCAATATCACATGAATGATAACTAAATACCTGCTACACGGAAAAAGGCAAGGTCGCAAACCATGACCCGGGTCTGAGGAAGAATTTCAAGAAGCAAAAAATAAGCTTACTCTACATCAGCCACAGTTGCTTGCTCCGAAAGCAGAACAACTCTCGGTGAAGATCGACAAGCATAGAAACGGTAAAAGCCTTCTCCACGTCGATTGCGGCCCATAGCCATACCGCCGGTTGCCGTGTAGGCACGGACACATTTTTCTGGACACTAAAGTATTAACATTCGTACATGCCAAAGCAATCACATTGACTGAAAACGTACTAGTCCATCCATGATACGACGAGCGTCTTCGTCTGATTTGAGAAGAACTGTGCCTTCTACGGTTGCCATATCGATTAAGACATTTCTAAACTTTTACCAATGTCACATTGTTCCAAAAGGTTGCACAGAAATGAATAACACAGTCACTGTGAAAAAATATATAACGAATTGAAAATCATTCAAAAACTATTGAAAGCTTCAAAAACGATGAAATTTATAATAAGTTCTTAATGAATCCTTCAGCACGTTTGGATAACAAAACATTGATAGACTGCACTGACCTGACTACCGGATACTTCACCTCAACCATGCGTAAGATGGTATCCCATTCAGATGACGGTTATATACTCACATCATGAGGAGGAACGTTGAATCTAAATTAACACACGTTCTGAAATTAGGAGCTTTCACGTGCATCTGTTAACTTACTTGGCAAATATTGCATTAGGCAATGCCCCGCTTATTCGGTTGTTCTTCATCAGGCGTTCAAAGATTTGATGGTCTCGCTTCGAGTTGAACACAAATGATGTCAACAAACGTCGAGTGGCTTCCTCAATAGCAAACGCCCACCTCCGGTCACGGACCTTGATATGCATTCCTGGAAAATGTTTTAAAACGATGATGAACATTTGACAGTAAGGAACGTAACGTTAACGTTTCAGCTATTTTTATCCCTCTGCACATTATTTATTTGAGGATGGATTCCTACCAAGTTTGGAGAGTGAGAGTAAAATATATATCTACAGAGGTGGCCAAACAAAGCACTTTTCAATTCGACATTTCAGACAGCGATGAAATCACCATGATAAATTCGAACCGACTGCTCCCAAATTAGCTTCAAAGAGCACATTCCAATCTATCAGCACCCGTTAAAATAGCTTTCTGCACCGAGGACATCAGAAGAATTTGCCATGGTAACCTTGCGCCCTGTTCCAGCTCAACTGTTCCTCGCGTATCATGTAACCTAGGGACGTTATTCTGACAACGCTGCTTCGCGAAGGGGTGCTAACGCAATATGTAGAGCTACTGTCCCTGAATCAACCGTCATTTAAGCGAATAAAGGGATTCCGCAGAAGATTCAGGCAGAAATGATTGTTTTAGACCATCTTGAGCTCAACGGTGATAGAAGATTACCGGCAATTGTTGCATGGAGCACAGTGAGGGCAGTTGGAGGAGGGCTGCTTATTCTTATGAGAGGACAGATCTAAGCAGGATCTGCGCTCCTATCGGTAGTTATTTTTCGAAATATTTTTACGACCCCCCTCCAACGTGGATTGATACGACCCCTTTTCCTACTCACAATCTCGTCTCCATCAGACCCCGTCAGTTTGTCGTCGAGCGGGGGTATATAGTCACTCTGAAACGGTAAATATCTCCGAAAATTTCCTTCTATTTCCACCATTTCAACCCATTTTTACCTATACTCCCACTACTTCCTTTTCTAGGGGGGGGCATATACGCCAAGCGAACTACACGAAACTTAGTTTTCACCTCATCCACACGGATTGAGCCGCCTAAAGGCTCGACCCCCCCCTCTCCAACACATCAACCAGGTGCGAGCTCCACGTTGTTTACGTCGTAACAAAAGTAAAAAAACTAAATTTTGGGGGCTTACTTTTTAAACTAAAAAAGGTTTATTAGTTTAAAAGAAAAAAAAAAAAAATTTTAAAAATAATTAAGAAAAAAAATAAAAAAAAGAACAAAAAAAACCCGTTGACCCGCCCATCTAAGGGATAATTTCCCTGAAAACGCTTCAACACCGAAACCTTTGCGATGCAAAGTTTGATAATGTGGCAAGAGAAAGTGTCTTATTTCTAGCAGTGGTACATTAGAATGCCGTCGCCCAACAAAGGAAAAACGAATAACTATTCTCTAAAGATAACACTTTCAAGAAAACCTACATCAGAAATGACAATTCCTAAACTTAACAGACAAAGAATATCTCAGACAACGAGACGCGAACTAGGTGAAAAAAGAGTCGCAAAGTTTTTTAAGCTTGCCGAACTGTATCCGCTCAGAGAGCTGGGAACAAAACTTCGACTAACCAATAGGCCCTTTTGGCACATGTTCGAACCTTTCGGCATTTGCGTTCATCACCTCCAAGATTCTCGGCACATTCTCACCGAATCTGAAACCAGGATTTCAAGATGGCAAATATTTGATAAATACAAATGAACAGGTAGAGTACAGGGCAGGGCGTCATTTGCAGAAGACATTCAAATGTTCAACTTTCCTTTGAAGCTAATTTACGCCTTCTAAGGCTGGGCTGGATACGCGAGAAGCCGAGGAACAATTACTCGAAGTTGGGTAGGCGTGTCACGGAAGTGACGTGCACTTGATAGAAACTATGTGGATAAGCTGCTTCCAACATACATCGCTGGATATCAGCAAAGCATGCTGGCAACAGCTTATCCACGCAACTTCTATCAAGTGCACGTCACTTCCGGTGACACGCCTACCCCAACTTTCGGATATCAACTGTGTGTCGAATGATTAGAAACCGTTCAATATCGGTGATGTTTAGATCATTTTTATTGCTGGAAGCTCCTCACACTTCACCACGCGAATGACTCAAAGATTGTCAAGTTATGGGCAAAACATTCAACTTCAGCTTGAAATCTGTCCCGAACTATCCTTCTATTATTATAAAGCGCTAACTTTGTGTGTCGGTTTGTGTATCTGTATGTGTGTGTGTGCGTGTGTGTGTGTGTATGTATGTATGTGTGTCCGTCCGCAAAATGAAGTGAGTGAGAAGGAAGCTCATGGGATAAACAAACCGCTAACAAATCGGGTAGCTTACAGGATTTGAGATATCAATGTTTTGTAGCAGGATAGTTGTGATAACACTCTTAGGGCTATATAAACACCTGCTTAGCACACTTCCGTTCATTCCACATGGTGCTGCAGTGGCAGCTGGAGGGCAGTGGAGAGAGGAAGGGAGGATGAGGAGGGAAAAAAATCTACCGTCATATCATGATTGTGTCCCTTCTACTGTATGAAACACCATTGTGTTGCATACGCGTCACTTCCAGAGGTGTTGGTGTCACAGGAGGAAGGGACCATAGCGGAGGATAGAAAGCTTGCGCAGGAAAGGAAGGTCCCGGCGGTTGACGGGGGACTAATCTGGTAAATATATTAAGAACATGCAGCGTTGTTATTCTTTATAAGTACTAGCGCTCACAAGCAACATTCAACGACAAGATACCACTACCTCATCAATGCATTGTTGGCTGTCATCTCACTCCGATGGATTTCTTGCTCTAACTCCCTTATCTTCCCAGGGATCCGACGAGCTTCTCGAACGATCTTAAAGATTATTTCCAGTTGAATCCAGGAGTTAATCAATAAAGAACTCGGTAAGCAGCCTAAGTTATTACGACTCCCGACATGGTTACCTCGTCTACGCTTGTAGAAGCTTGCTCAATGTGATTTCTGAAGTTCATCGCGCTCCTGCTGTGCTAAGCGGTAGTGTTCTAGGACCTCGGACTCCTGTAAAAACTCAGACAGATTAGAGCACTCCATCAACTGAAAAGAAAGGACAGATTGGAGCAGTTCGTAAACTAAAATGAAATGAGGAAATATTCAGAAATAAACATTTTCTTCCTACTGACAATCGTTCTCTGACTTGGTCGAGCACATAAGAAAACAATAAATAAATTACGTAAATAGTGAATGATATTCGAGTTGAATGACGATAAGTTTAATAAAAGCGACACTAATAAAAGGACGCTGCTTATCGCAACACAAGATACCGCAATTCTTTTCTCTGATCGGGTGAAATAAAGTGAGGAAAAAGAAGATTCTTATTAATCTTTTATAAATTCTTTGTCATGGGAGCCACAAAACGTGCTTTTTTTAGCCAGGTATTAAAGAATGAAATGAAATATAACCAACTTTCTCATTGATCTTTTCCATCTTCTTTTTCGTGAGAGCCACCTCTTCTTTTCGTTTCTCACACTGTGACTCCTCTTCGTAGCTTGCAATTTGCTCGACCAATCGGTCGCGTCGTTTCTCCAGTGATCTAAATGGTGAAAACGAAGTGTTGTGTCTATAAACAAAATTTGAAAAAGCTAGTTGAAGATTGAGAAAAACAACAAATTAACGAAAGGTTAAGAAACCAGAGAAAATAACGAATTTGTAGATTTTAATCAAAGACCGGATACAAAAAAATAAACACTCACACGCGACTAGCTTCTAGCGCTCGTTGCTTCGAATCTTGACCACCTAAGTCGCTCTTGAGATTACTAAACAGAGTTCAGAAATTTAGCACATTAGCGGCTGCACATTGCAAGTATTACAAACCTTATCGTTGCCTTCAATGAACTCATCTTTTCTCTCGAACTCCGAAGGCCGCTGCTCTTCTTTTCTAGTCGATTCCGTAGCACGGATGCCTGGGTGGCGCAGTCCTAAAATATTAAGCTGCATTGCATTTCTTCGATTTTAACACATTGCGTACCGCGTGCGCCACATGTGGCGCACGATTTCGCACGAAACAGCATAGTTTAATCTGATTTATTTGACATTTTTCAATGCTCATGAACTGGTTGCACTCATTTTCAGAGCCTGGAAACCATACGTGTCATCACTGATAAAATTGTTGATAGATTAATGATGATACGTTTTTGAAAAATATAAAAAAGCTACGAAGGTGCTCATACAACGGCGGTCCGCAATGTGTTAATGATTACACGTGGTGATTCCAAATTTTGAACAAATAAAAGAAACGGAATGAAAAACAAACAGGTGAAAAATAGTATGCATCATCTGAATGGATAGAGATGAAACGTCAGCATATTTTTTCACTGCATCGAAAAACAAAATAAAGAAATGCCAAGAAAAAATCAACACTGTAGCCAACCTCTTTCTTGGACTTGCCCTCCTCGATTCCCTCCTGGAGTATTCTCAGCTCCTTTTGAAACTTCTCTCGCTTCTTCTCAATAACTTGGATCTCCTGGAAAATTATAACACATATATGGCAACAGGGACAAATTTATTTCGTGGAGATTGGCCTACCTCAAGAACATCCCTCAATGGGCACCACAATAACATCCATCCAATTTCACTCTGCTTATTTCGCATCTCCTGTATGGTACGCAGTCTTCGACGCTCTTCCACCATTGACTGATATTCTCTTAACATAAACCCATTTAAATCCGTTCGACATAATGAATCTGCTCAATTTTTTTGTGAAAGAAAACAATGTCACCGGAAATTCTACCTCTTCTGTTTCTCGAAATCAGATTTCATCGATTTACACATAGCTCCTATAGAAGTAACAATTTGTTCGCACTTTTCATAACATTCCTTAGTGTGTTCAAGTTCAGTGGCATGCATGAAGATCTGAAACAAAAATCATAGATTCAAAGCAGTAATCAACTTTAGCTCGTGTATCTACACAGGAAAGAACCCGAGTGATTCTAACTTGTTCACGCACACATGCCAACCAGAAACCTACTGTTTATAGGTCTGAGATGACCTACATTAAACATTCTCTAGAGGTCAAACAACGAATTGTTCTGAGCACAAAACTACCTTGTATAATCGATCAGGTTTCATTTGCTGCAAAAAATGCCGAGACCTATCTTGACTCATCCAGAATATAGGATTGCTAAGCTGGATACCATACCGAATCCTCAGCTGATCCAAATCAGTTTTCTTTTTTGAAACAACCCTCTCTGAAACAGCTTCCTGCAATAACTTCTCAACAATAGAGCAGTAAACAAATACTGCCACTCACCATGCTGGTTTCTACCGGAGCCAGTAATACTTTTGAGGATGTAAGTCGAGGAAGATGGAGTGATTGTTCGTTCAACTACTACGAAGTCTCCGTAGTCCGGGTGGCTTCCCAATCCTCTATTTGTCAAAATTAATCGAATTTTGGCCTTGCTGAAATGAAAACAAAATCCTGACATAAAAGTAAAGAGAAAGGATAAAAGTGAGTAAGAAGATCTTTAATGAGCTATGAAAAAGGCTTTGTTTATCGAAAACCTCAAAATTAATTCTTCTCACTCAATGAAAAAAGACAAGAGCAACAGATTCAGCCTGATAGTAATGTGGAAAAAGATCAGTCACTAACATACTGTCTGATCCGTGCTAAAGTACTAACAAATATTGCAAATCAGTAAAAAAAAGGATCCTCGACCATTAGAATAGCTTCAAAAAATCAAGCAGGAAGATTTCTGTATGTGTCGTATTATACATATGGTCATAAATTCTTCGACATCTCGAAAAGGCCTTTCACCAATTTTTCTGTATTTACAGCTTTTTTAATCAAAAATGATATAAGTAGAGGAAATATTTTCAGAGAAACTGAAATTACAAAAAAGTATATTTGCCACTGAAGAAAAACAAGTACATATAAATCGCTGACTTACTTTTTACCTTCTTTATGTAAGGTTTTCACGGATGGTCCACGGTCATTATCGTTTCCTCGACCACCGAGGCCTATATTCAAGGAAGCAAAAAGGGCGCTTTTACCACCTTAATCACATGTACTCTGTAGGCATGAACGACATATCATATAACACAAAAGGCAACCGAACTCACTTCCGTTTGGTCCCCCGATGTAGAAGCAGTTGTTATTAGCGGTATCAAAATCGACTTTTAGTCGACCATGGCACATAAAATTTTCTAGTTCTACGCCAGCGACACGGCCAGCAACTTCCAAGAAACCTGGAAAAATTATTTTCCACAAAGTAAACTATGAAAAGTCATGTAAAAAGACCAGAAAAGTAAGAGACAAGAAAAGAACATTTGGTTTAAAGACGAAACACCACAACTACTTACCCCTACCTAAATCCTTGGGTAACTTCAGGTGCAGCGGCTGCAGACCTCATTACTTTCCTACTAATTTGCGAGTCAGCATTGTGATGTGGTCGCTTTCTTCGTGGACTATGGAAATGTTGATTCTCTACATCCGCATCCACTTCCATCTCCTCTTCAACCTCAGCCATCTAGCTGGCCGTTTCACTACCAAAAAACTGGAAAACAATTAGTGAAATACGATTTCTACAAAACGTCTTACGCGAAACGCTGAAAGTAGACAGCACTTTAATTCATTATACTGAAGGAAACAACCAAGCGAAGCCATTAATATGGGCACTATAGTCGAAGTTCGATGTACAACAGCAGTCAAAAGCATTTCCCGAAACGGTTTCCTATGTTTTTTTTTTTCACTGCTAACTAAAATTCGAGTGAGTTGATAACGACTCGTTTACTTGCTCCTATTCTTCCTCTTCTGTAAAAAATGCACACACCCAGATCTCCTTCCCCTCCCCGCTTAAAAAAATCCTTCATCCTCTTTGCTTCTCTTTGCTGCACTGCGTCAAATTGCTCCTTCCTTCTCTTTGACAGCGCCCACGTTAAACAAGCTTTCCATCTCTCCGGTGATGGAAAGTCATAAGGAGCATCATTGTAATACAGTAGCGGTCAAAAGTCTTCGCCGAAATTGTTTTTCGACTGTAACTTTTTTTCCGCTGAATCAAATCAATTCAAATTTTAATATGTTTTAGAGATAGTCCTACTTCACTTAAACGGCATATTTGTTTCGGATTGAGAGAGAATTAAGAATGGAAAAAATCATTTCACTAGAAATTCTCGCGTATGAGCAAATTCCAAGTAGGTTTCAAATTACTCTAGCAAGCTTACAATTCAACAAAACAATCTTACGCATGATGAATAACACTGGGCAGGTCCAATACTTTGTTAATGATCTTCTGGGTACGCTGAAATACTAACAAGGCCTAAGTAAGGAATCAGTCATTGAATGCACTGTCTACTAGGGCAGCTTCCTCCACTTCTCTTGAAATTTGACGAGTTTCTCGCCCATATTTCCGGCTCTTATTTCCACCAAAGGTATCCCTATCTTTCCCATAATGTTTCGATGGCGCTCAGGACATTGGTGTGAATTGTTCCCTTCGTTGAAAGCGCGCCATGCTGGCGAAGCCACTCCTTCACAGTAAAGGTGCGATGCTTTTGGTCGCACTAATGCTAGAAGGCGAGCTCAGTTTTGACCAACTGTCATACATGTGGATAAGAACTCCTTCTAGAACCCAACTGTATAGGCTGCCTTCACATGATTGCGAATACTGCGAAGTTAGTCGGCGGTGAAATGGTCGGGGGCGAAATGGGCTTACGCACACCTAAAGTGGGGATCCCCATAGGGCTACAACGTCCTGCGGACCAACGAGAGTGTAATTCAAGATGTTTGCCGGCGACTGAAATAGGAATGTGTGCGGTCCTGAGGGAAAACGTTTCGATCCAAGGAATTAACTGCCGTATGTAAAACTTGGCGGAGGCTCGCGTGTGGTAGTCCGTAAAAGAAGTTTTACAACTGCACAGGATTAGAGAAGTGGAGGATGCCGACGTATCAGATAGATTCTGGAAGGAGTTTCGTATTCGCTCGTATGAAACTGTACGTGACTGAGTTCGCCTTCTAGCTATAGAGCGACCAAAAGCATCGCACCTTCACTGTGAAGGATTGGTTTCGACAGCATGGCGCGCTTTCAACGAAGGGAACAATTCACACCAATGTCCCGAGCGCCATCGAAACATTATGGGAAAGAGTAGGGATACCTTTGGTGGAAATAAGAGCCGGAAATATGGGCGAGAAACTCGTCAAATTCAAGAGAAGTGGAGGAAGCTGCCCTAGTAGACAGTGCATTCAATGACTGATTCCTTACTTAGGCCT
>MU882827.1:0-11758 GCA_036418205.1 Ostertagia ostertagi
AGAGGCAGGAGCGAGATTGCAAGTTTAGGCCAGAAGCCCAGCATTTGGGTTTTGATAGCTTCACTTTCAAAACGCTTTCGGCCGCAATGGTGCAGTGAATACACATGTAGCCTGCTCTAGCACCATGCACCTTTTGTGGCTTGGCGCTTTTCACAGAATTAATCGCGGAATGTGGCTTCATCCAGGGAGCTTCCCTATCCGCCTGTACAGATATTGCTTTTCAATATTTGTTTTCGGTTTGTCAAGTCACATTCCGCTTGGCAATCCTGTGACAAGAAGTTAATCAGCATTATCTGTATGACTGCTAAAAGTTGTATGGAGTTGGACGCTATCGCAACATTCGGGGGCATCCTCTGGGGCTACGTTTGAGAGGATGCAGGAACTTTGAAGAAATGATAACTGCACACGCACCCTGGTGTCCCTCCTCCTCCGTCTATGCATAGTTCAGTTTCCAACAAAGATGAGATGGTTAACACGGTTTCAAATGCATCGATACCGCAATGCCCCCATATCTTGCTATAGCGCCTGGAGTTATATGAATCAAGACAAACCACCAGTGAAAAACATGGGCACTCCTTGCTCCTTGTCAACTTTAAGCAACCAAGTAAAAAAATCATACCATATTAATCACATTTCAATCACGCACCTTCCGACAAGTCACGGCATCTCATTTCCGGACAGGAGTGATGGGAGCTGGGCAATCTCGGAGACTGAAGAAGCAGACGATAGGGGCTGGGTTCCAAATTGTATGGCACATTTTAAATTTAAAAGGCACTAATAAACAATATTCATTTTCATCACCTTCAAGCGAGGAAGCCACATAGACATCGGAGCTTGAAAGTAATCCAGTAGCTGTGCCCAGTAAAATTTGGCCAAATGATGGCGATCCGATAATGCGTGGCAATAATAAGCGATCTAAGGGTTTGCCTGATAAAACCGACCAGTGAAAGCTGTAGAAACCTGAACGAACGCCAGGATGGTCCTCCATTATAACATGAACAACTTTGTAACGCTATTTTTCACGCAAACAGGATAAGTACAAGTGGCGCAGCTTACGGTAACACAAAAAAGTCAAGGGCTAACCATTACACGCAGAACTTGGCACCTACAAAGTTTTCTCGGCTCTGGTAATCGGAGCACCACCTCGCTACGAAGAAAAGAATGATATTCGCTTACCGGAACCAGAATCGGGTCGAGTACAGACCACACGCGACTAAAGACGACATCTTTCACAAAATGTAATTCTTTTTCTGCCAACAGGTTATTGACCGGTGGCAGTTGTATTCTATCAGTTTTCACTAATTACAGCTGCCATTTACTACTTATCACTTTTCACTATAATCCACTAGTTATCAGGCTCACCCGAAGCTGTCGTTCCAGTTATGTGTGTGTTCTGCACTCGCCGCGTTTCTCCAGTCTCTCGGAAGCCGAGGGAAAAGGAGTAGCGGATAGGTACCTTCCTCCCTCTTCCTGATGAATTCGATAGTTATAATGAATCCAATATGGCCGATCAAAATGTGCACGATCAGCCTTATGTAAACCTCTTCAGACAGCGAAAAGGACCGACGTCATATCAAGAGGTCCACCCATTCAAGGTATGGCTGGAGAATATTCGAAGAGTCACCAAGACAAGAACGGAGCTTGAATGGCGTAGTGCATTCCAGGGAAAAGATCGACCAGCGTCGAGTCGTGTTTATTTAATACTCACGTGAACGGGTTGCAAAATTTTTCGTACACAACCCTTTCTTTTCGATGATAATCAGCCATTCACGACGCAGTCAGCGAGATAGCTTGTGTTGATAGCCAGTTTTTGCAGAACTTGGGACAAGACCTAAACGTCCAAGCGGGTGGAAATGCAGTGCTCTTACCGTGTTAGGTCATAAAGTGCCAGGGTTTATGAAGCTGGCTGTGACAATGACGGAATAATTCTTCTTCATTCACCTAGTGAATGGGTAACTACTTAAAAGGCCTGCTCACTGCATTTTGCTACCTGGATAATCCGCTGGGTGCGTAAGGTAGAGCTCTTTTGGTATGGTAAATGATGCGCCGTCCACAGGAATCAAAATTGAAGGGCAAGGGCGCTATGCCCTTGCCAAATGCTCCGGTTTGGTGGATATGAGTGGTCCTCCTATTGCCCGCTAGGCGGCGGCCGAGTGTTGTGCTCTCTCGTGCCACTGTGCTCTTGCCTAATCTCGCCTCTTCCAGCGCCTTGCTGGCCCATCGTTCTACGGGCCGATCGGACCTAGAAAGTAGAAGCGCTGATTTTCGTTATCCCTTTCAGTTCTCTCCGTAGCTCCCGCTTCATTAGTTGTGAGCGCTCCTACTTTCCAACCGTTATCATCGCCAGCCAGACCATATCGCGCCAAGATAAAGACATGGGGAAACGATAAGGAATGCTAGCATAACTGGAGTAGATGCATAAGTGTCCCTGCCCGAATTGAGACCAGAAGTAGTGATTCGGTGGCAGTTTGGTCGCCTCATCTAACGACGTGATAAGCCCCAATCCACTCCAGCAAAATGCGAAGCCGTATCGATTTGGAAGGGGTTGCAATACCGTGGCGCTGCTTAGAATGCTACCGTCATCGTCCAGTTTTCATTATAAAGTGCACCTCATTTCAAGCATGTATCTTATTTTTTATGGTATCGAAACTTCCATGGGGTTGCGCTCGTCCATCATTTATCTAGCTCAGACCTATCGGTTGATAACGCGAGTGTTGGAGATCCACGTGAGAGCCAGCTTGATCGCAAACCTCTAAACGTTTGACACGTAACTGTCACACAAACTTCGCCTCCTATTCGATTTAACATAAGCCACGGTGTACAGTCCTCCAACACAACTTTCTGGGCATAAGTGAACCTCCCGCGGTTCATCGGTGGGCAGCACTGGAGCAATAAAAAAAGTTCGATGATGAACGCTTCGCACAAGTCATAGAAACCCCGCCCGGTCTCCTACGTGCCTAGGCAACGATATTTTAAGTATTCTGCCAGAACCCTCACTTAAAAGGTCAGCAATGTTATTTTAATGAACGCCTCTGCACGTAGGCACTGACGTCGAGCGATTTTTGGCCTGCCGACCTGAGTGATTCTTACACTGGTATACGCTTATGCAATTGTTCATCACACATGAACGCAGTAAACCTGTATAAGTGCTGCTAAAGAATAATGTGCTAGCAATGTACTGAGATTGATTAGTTCATGTGACTGTGCTGCACACTGAGGACAAAGTCCAAAAGTGCAATGAATACTACCGAGAGAGCTGAGGAAATATTGGCCAAAAAAAGGCAAAATCATCCAACGCTAAAAAAGGATAAAAAGGATAAAGCATTTGCCGTTGATCAATCCCTTTTTGGGATGCGGCACGCATTCTACTTCCATTTGTACATTCGTAGTGGCATTTGAATGCGATGTGGCCTATACAATGACTTGCGGGGGCCAGCCGATGTACAAGTCAGTGTTTTTATCCTCCCAGACAAGTCTGGTACCAATTAACCGACCCCGGAGGGATGGAAGGCTTGGTTGGCCCGGGCGACTCACGACCCAGGATTTGATCCCCGGACCGCTCGCGTGGTGAGCGTGCCACTTGCCACTACACCACTTCCGCCCACAACACTAAAAACTTTTCTGAAATTGTCTTTCTTTCACGTCTAACCCTCAGCAACTCAGTTTGTATTAGTCAACAAGGAATCGCCTTTCGATGTCCTTAAAGGAATCTTCCGCGTAAGGAGCTCCGCCTCCATTACCCTAGAAAAACGATACCCCTTAGGCCCCTAGCCTCATGAGTATAGCAAAAAGAACGGAACATAAGTATTAGTTTCGATAATACTACATAGTTTTACACCGACGAAATGCATCCACTCGTGCCGTGGAACATTCTTCAACCGTACGCGTTTTTGAGGTGTGGTAATGAGACGGAGCTTTTTCGTGGAGGATGTTCATTTAAAGAAGGCAGGCGTGCTATGCTTCTCCAAATATTCTAGAGATAGCAATGGAACTTCCGGTCGGTAAGCCCGGGTATTTCACCTAAAAACACCTCATCTGATGCAGTGTGCTTGAGTACATCTAAAGTCAACCGTAACATGCCCATAGGGGTAATTCGATATGCTGATTACGAAAACGACATTCGTTTTTAGCGGTGGCGGCATCTGGCGCCAGTTGGCGCCACCTTGTCACGACCCTTGTTTTCGCCAAAATCGGTGTAAACTTCAGTATAGGGGTTATTTGGGACCCTGATTACGAATATGACATTCGTTTTTGACGGCATCAATTGGCTGGTGTTTGTTCACGCACGTTTCTTCGGTTGGAGAGCGCAGACAAGCAGAAATAGGCGCCAAATAGCGCCAGCGCCGAGAGATGAATGTATATTCGTAATCAGGACACCAAATAACCCCTATACGGAAGTTTACACCAATTTTGGTGAAAACAGGTGTCGTGACAAGGTGACGCCAACTGGCGCCAGATGGCGCCACGCTGAAAATGAAAGTCATTTTCGTAATCAGGGCATCGAATTACCTCTATAGGCAAATTTACGGTAGTTTCTAATGTGTGCAAAATAACATGACGACGCGAATGTGGTTTACCGTTGATTAGTGGCGCGGCTTATTTCTTGAAATTAGGGTAGGCTTGGTTTGCTTTTGGTCTATGACGGTGTTCACCAAGTTAGTTATTCACTTAGCATTCCGCACCTGATTGTGTCTCACACGGTACAGTCTACAGAACGGTACTTGTGCTCCCCCTGGGATTTCACTATAAGTGCAGATAAATCTGTGCAAGCTAAAGAAACTTGAATGAAGCTCAAAGTGGACCTTTACCTTTATGATTAGCTGTTATGCCTCCTAATATATTCGAAAATCATTTCGTATGTAAGGTTGAAGTTGTTCAACAAGAAACGGATATGCTTGACAGGTGCTCAGTCAAAAAAGTCGATGCTTCATAAAGCCGGCAAGTTGTAAGACGTAGGAGCAAAGAAATGAATGTGTGCCGCCTGTTCATGAATGACGGCCTGACCCCCACCACTGTGCTGTTAAAAGAAATAAATCGTCAATCAAGTCTTCAGCAGAAGCGCCAAGGATACGAATTCAAAATCATTGAAGCCTTCAAGTCAAGGTGTAGACATGGTGAATCTGGACTCAGGGATCTCCATTGTGTCTCCGATACTAAGATGAGGAAAAGAATTTTCATGAAACGAAACCGAATTGTCCAAAATATACTTCTGATAGTACCGGTGTAGTCTTGAAGTCCTCCCAAGGTGTTCCCACGTTTCGGTTTGCTGTGGCCCAAGAAAATGGTCCTGAACCAGGAGAATGGATATCCGTGCCTAGGCCTGAGGGTGAGGAGCTCCAGGGTGGATCACCTGTGCAGAAAAGTGGATGGGATGTGGGCAGGATGTGGAATGTAGGACATCCACCGGTCCTTATCAAAAGTACGCTCGAAATGAGTCGTTCACTTATTATCTTATCCGTAGTGTTCGATAGCCCAAAGAACTGCTCTCTAGTACTACGGATAAGATAGGACTGCATCTTCCCCCCCCCCCCAAGCTCCATTTTCACCTGTAGGGACACTGCGGGTCCTATCCTTTGCAGTGCCAATCATTTATTTGGTGCCGTGCCACTTAAATACTACACGAATATGTAATAAAAAATGAGGACAATTAGGAAAATGAATTCAGAAGCTCATGCAGTACACCATGTGTTATTTTGCGCAGGAACGACAGCACTTTCTCGTGAAAGATGTCTCTTCATGTGCAGTTGCGCCACGCATACAGTGGCTTGCGCGAAAACCATGTTTTAGTCTCCCTCGCAGGATTCATCGGCGTTCCCATTCATAGATCTCCGGTGGCTTGAAAGCGGGTTATACGATAGAAAGGTAGCTCATCGGCACAAAGGTAGAGGTGGTCAGTGAAGCAAGGATGAAGACGAAACCATGTGAAACTGCCCGAAACCCGAGACATGGGACCCTCCTTCCCACATCCCGTTGACATTCGATCTCTGTGGCCTTATTCAATCGCTGACGGGCTCCCTCTCTGCTACTAATCACGGTTGTAGCCCGCTGAAGACCCCTGCAGTGAAGTGTTAAACTAGTTTAGTGCGCTTCGGGACTCATTTAGCCAAAGGACAGTTGCTAATCGCGGGCATACGTCGGACTCGAGCTGTGCGTTGGTCCCTCCCCTTATGCCACCTATTTCACACTGGGGGCTGCAGTTTCCCCTTATTCTGCTACCTCCTCATCATGGAATCCTCTTAGAAATAACCTGATCGGCCTAACCATCACAGAACCCGCTATGTCTCACTACTACTACTGGATCTTCAACCACAGATCTCGGCCTCGTCACTGGAACGCGCGGCTGTAACATTCCTGGCCTAACCTTTTAGACACGTTGACTATAACCGCTCACCAACGGAATGGTATGTGCCAGCTCTAAAAGGACAATTCACGCTGGAAACGTACAAACAAGTTTTCCTGAAGCATACCACCGTTTATTCAGTTAATACCATCCACAACCATCTCTTTCACTACGTTTTTCCGGCCATTAGGCCCACATTCAAAGTGCGTTCTTTATTGGGGGGGGGCCAGGCGTATACGCATAGTAATGCCTATGTTTATTACGCTCGTTCGGTTTCGGGTGTTGAACATTTCTACCGGGTGACGTAACGCAAGTAATGGCATACCGAACCGGTTGTTTGGTCACTCCATTCCCGACTTTTGGTCTTTAATCGTAAAAATTCAGCTGGGTCATTGCTTATCAACCGCTGGGGGACAGCAGTATTGCCATTCTAATTGTATCAGACTATGCTCTCTTTATAACTCAACCTTCTTCCCGCTGGGGATGGAATTTGTTTCGGCTTTTTTTTTCGCCCAGATTACTTTTCGTTTTATCTTAACACATGCGTCCTTACGCATCCGCACTCTTCAGGCCCACAAATAATCCTCCCTCGTCCCGAATGTCCCTTTTCGACGGAGTACTTCCCGGGAAACATCTGAATCCTCTGAATCGACTCTGCTGACGGGGTCTGACTGGGTTATTCATAAACAAATATTCTTCGTCATCATTTTTGTCAAAGGTGAAGACGATGGTTGGTTTTCTTCGTATGCTTCATTGTGAAATCATAATTCAGTAGCAGTAATGACACTTAACAAACATGGCCCGACCAAACGACCGAAACAAACGACCTCAACGCGACACGGAAACAATCAAACCAAGTGATAGAGGGTTTCTTGAACAAGCATCCATAAAACCAGAGATCATCCCTTCTACAGCACACCATAAGGCACGATGTTTGTACAAAATGTCCAACCATTCCATGGATAACGAAAGCTGCCTGATTTCCATTTGAAAGCAATAAATCGGCGAGCCCCACGCATAATTGCTATTGCGGATGCCCAAGCGCTTCTCAAAGTGCACTCCAACCTTACCATTAGAGGCACATCCCAGGCTTGTCTTGCACGTGGAAATTATAGCTTCTACGGGGATTTGGCAGGCGGCAAGAAAAAAGGAAACGAGCAGAAAACGCTACTAGACGATTGCTCACACCTGTGCAAAGGGAATGGAGACCAAGAGAGTTAGCTGAAGAAAGATCAGAAATTGAATGAATAAGGAAAAGCCTGATTGGTGAACCATGCTGCGCTACCAAAACAGTCGAACGATAAAGGCCTGTGGCCCAACTACACAAATTAGCAGTTTAAATGCTGAAAAATGATAGCTAGGAAACATTACATAGTCCCCAAGGAGCGAGTGAAACCACCTCTAGACCTCAAATTAAGTAGTGAGCATTACAACCTGCACATCTTTGGCCTCAGGACGAGAAGGCGAAGAAGTCGTAAACGTCGGTCTTGTTAAGCACTACACTCTTAAAGACTTCGGTAAACTGTGAACTGTATACCTCGCCAAGATTTAACCCTTTCAGACCTGAATTTTTTTCCTTAAAGGAAGCGATTACGATAGATCTCAAAGGGGTTTAGAGGGGACGTGGGGGTCTCAATAGTACGCCAATGGCGAAAAAAGCAAAGAAATCCGTCAAAAATAAGCAAAATAGTACCCCTTTGATTGCCCTTTCATTTTCGACCATGGATGAGCGACGGTAAAGAACGACGTTGTTCGGACGTGTTAACCCCGATAGCCGCCATCATGCCAACAAGCATAGTGTTTTGATTGATAAGGCAATACGTGGGCAAGTTGGAAGATACAGCCGCTAGAAGGGAAATGATCATCCAAAATGAAAAGCCAACAGCAAACAGTCCATCCAGATCATCAACAAAACTAGTGGGCGTCACGTCGCTCAGCAACCACAGCACCTTTCGCCGTGGGAGGACCACACATCGCTTCCTTGGCAGCCAAGTAATTGCTCCGTGTGGCGCAGGTTCTCCCCCGATGCGAAAATTCCTTATCGTAATCGCTTCCTTTAAAAAAATTTCCTACTAGCTATTGCATCTTCATGGTGTGAGGAATAAGCTATTCATTATAGCGAAATTTTGAAGCTATTCGATCACCAACTAAGAAACTAGGAAGCTTTGAAAGTTGGCCAACCTTCCTCAGTTTTTGAGCTTGTCGAAAACAATAATAAAATTTCATAGTTATGCCGAAAAAGTTTATAATCTTGCACAACATTATAACCCATAATTTTGATTGAAGAATGGACTTCAAGTATTTGAAAAAGTGACACTTACTTGGCCGGTTGCGGGGACCAGCGCCGATTCATTGTTGCACTTGTACACAAATACTTGTAATACTAACAGCAACACACAATGAAATGGCAGGTTTAGCTCATAATTAGGAAGGGGAAGGTTGACTGAAGCAACCTCTAGCAGGATTAGAAAAACCATGCTGTTTCAGCGGCAATGCAAACATTTGAATTTGATGGTGGCAATTGCCACCGCCAGGGCCGAAAGGGTTAAGGAAGACTGACCCGACCACCACAATTCTCTACTATATTTTGTATCATTTGTATTGGGTTGGAGCATAATATCGTAGCGATTGCGTTTTCATTTTTGGACGCCAAACGTTTGAAAAAAAATTAAAAACATAAAACTAATCAGGGATGTTCCACTTTGTGATTATTTACGACTTTTATTCTATTTTGCAGAAAGTCACCGGTTTTGGAATCAAAAAAAATGTTGGGCTGGTTCTCGAAGTATGCACTATTCCATACTTGAACAATATGGTCTCAATTTGCTCACAGTAGGTAGGGTTGATTGAAGCAAGGTTCGATAAGAACAATGGATTCTGAAGAACTTTTGTTTTGACGGTTTTTTTTCTTTATGTGAACTGAAAAATAACAGCTGTCGAAATGCCGATTTCTGCCGTCTGGATTTTCCAACTTCTAAGCATTATGTATGAGTACAAATATAATTTTGAGGGAAATGACGAAGTAATTTTTGTAGAGCGAAAAAAGCACTTTCAAAAGGTATAGGCGATTTTCGGGTTTTACTTGTACTGATTGAATTTATACGCTCGAAAAAAAAACGCTACGATATTATGCTCCAACCCAATAGTTAGTTTAGCATTATAATATTAATTTGGAGTAACCAGAATACCTTTCTAATTTTGGAAACATTTGATAATCTTTTCGCATAGATCAACTTTTCACATAGACAACAACGAAATTTTAGATAACAGTAAATATTCAGACGGTTGTAATACTATCACTGGCCTGGTTTTTTGATGATGGAAGGAGTGTGAGGAAGCACTTAGCTCTGCCATGCGAAAAACCCCTGCACGACGTTTAGAGCCCATTAACGAGAATAGCCAGCCATTTTAGAATGGCTCCAAAATCAATGAGAGATATTTGGAATAGTGCAAGGGACTCATACGTAAAGACAAGCAGGCATTTGAACGAGTCCTTTTCCTTCAAGCCGACCTTTCAAGACAATCCGGTCAAAAATCCATCTACACATAAAATCTCATCTACGGTGTCGTCTCCGTCACTTCTATATGGACTACATACTTTATAAATCAGTAATTCCGTTCGTTGAATGATATATCCTACATTTTGCTTAACAGTGATTCACCATCTTCAGAGAATTTTCTCTTCCACTTCTATAGAATCCTAAAGGTTCACAGTTACAGAAATTCTCCCGAATGTCATTCATAGCATTCTCAAAAATGGGAAAATTAGAAGATTAGGGCTCACTAAGGTAGTACATTCTAAATCTGTCAGCAAAACTCACCCGGTTAGCTTGGCCGTTCAAGCCCGAATGGTACCCGTTCTCCTTTTTAATAAGTGTGCGAGACCTTAGGGTTTTCTAAGGTTTCATAACTTTCCTTATAACCAATTAGTTTCAAATATCTCAGGCCAAATGAAACCATAAAATCAGATCATTTGAATGCTATCAGCAAAATCAGATAAAGTGCTATGAACGATTTTCCCTCTTAAAAAACCCGTCGAGTTGTGCCTTCTCTATAAGTTTTTCAAGATATTCGCCTAAAACGTCTTGGTTGGTCATCCGCTTCTTCCAGAGATGCATAAGAATTGAGCATCATGACGAACTACTCGCGTCACGGCAACGCCTTTTACTGCACAACTGATTCTCTTCTGCAAACATACTGAAATGGCGAAAGTATTCTTCTTTTTGGCCACTGAATTTCCTGTAAGTCTCCTCTCAAAAGGTCAATCCGTAAAACTCATTGCTTTTCCTTGCACTTTGGTTCGGTTCTTGAGCATCGGCTTTTTCTGGAGGCATCTTTATGCTCATGCTCACTAAAATATTGAGCATTTGTGCTAATAACTGCTGCTATGGAATACGCCTTGCAGTTTTCTGGTGATTAGATGTCCACGTGGGCCCAGAAGTTCCGTTCTCCACTAGAGTATGTAGTGACTTAAAAATTCTTTAGCTGGTCCGTGCGCTTGCTACCCATTTGTTAAACTTGGAAGGATTTTATGAATTTTCCAGTACTGAACAACAACCACCACAACATCAAAGGCATGCCCCAGGATCAAACTGTTGTGGATCTTGTGCATGTGTACGAATGTATAGGTGCAAAATGGTCCGCCAGTAAAGAAGAAAGGAAAAGAATCCGCCGAAAGAGACTGCATACTTACCTTCGTAATCGACGATGGGAGACTAAGCGCGGAGAGGAAAGTATGATGCGAGAGGGCACAAGGAATGAGAAGGCCCAGACAATAGCCTGATGAAAGAACAAATTATGCTGCAGCTTACTTTGCAAGGCCTTAGCGCTCTTCGTTTAATTTTCGTGCGGGCCCACAACTGCGATTATCCTCCAGAGATTCACCCTATAAACCAGAGGTTCATACGATTTCTGCCTGGGTTGTGCCTATGATAAAGAAATTTTCAGGGTAAACGATGTAATCCCGGTGGTGACCGAAACCCGCACCTCTCGCTAGAGCCAAGTGAGATGACAGGTCCGAGTCCCGCCTAGGGCGAAAGTTTTTCATAATCTAATATCCTTGTAAATCTTTCGGGGCAGTTTTTCGTTTTTTCGGTCTAGTATTGTTTGCTAATTGTTCTTTTTTTCTCAGTGAAGCACAGTGGAAGCTACATATCTTTTTATTTCATGATAATACGGGATGATTTTGTTGTTTGCTGAAGTAATAAGATATGTGGGATTTTGTCATGTTCAAAAAAATGTGCAAAATGATCATTAAACCGAAATAATGAGGACTTCTTTAGAGAGTTCAGTTCGGAAACATTTTGTATTATTACTTACTTGTGGTAGCATGCCAAAAAATCAGCCAAAAATATCAAGTTCGACATAAGCTATGGCAGAAACGGTTATCCTTTTGACGGCACTTTATACGGTCAAAGT
>MU882828.1:0-26206 GCA_036418205.1 Ostertagia ostertagi
GATATAAACTTTTGGCATAACTATGAAATTCGAATTGTTTCGACACAAGCTTAAAAACTAAGAAGGTGGGCCAATTTTCAAAGCTTCTTAGTTTCTTTGTTTGTGATCGAATAGCTTCCAAATTTCGCCATAATGATACCTATATGCTCACAAGTAATAAACAATAGCTAGAAGAAAAATTTCTCCACGGGGAAAAATTCAGGAAGCGAGTTAACTTGTTACCTGTGCTCTAAATTCCGACACATCGCAAAATATGAAATCGAGCTCTAATATAGGAGTGACCACCCCCTTCACCTTTGAAGAACACTTTCGATAACAAAATCACAACAAAATCTAGCAAATTATTGCAAGATCAAATAGCAGGCTCCTGAAGCAGACGCCATATCTGTGATGTAGGAGTGTATTACAGTCAACACAGATCGGACGTCTTCTCGCGCTCTTGTATTTTGCTGTACGTGCCTACCTTAGTTCTTGTTCGGAATCTCTTTGATTTTTATGTAAAATCGACGAAGTTGAATTTTGAGAACTGTCTTTCTCGCTCAGTGGTACATCTTACTGAACGAAAACCCATTTTGTTCGAATACTCGTCTTGTTTGCCGCGATTGTTTCACTCTTAAAAATTTTCCGGAAGATGTGACGAGTTCTTTTTTTTGTGTTTGTTTCCGAGTGTTTTCTGTCCTCGTCTCTATGCTCTATGTTTTCTATTCCTTTAATGTTCCGTCGAAGAAAGAGTTCTAATTCAGGATTGAGGGGTTGGTATCTCGTGCAATTTTAATATTCATTTTTCATGTTATTATATAGCTTCAAATCTGATGCAAAGTCCACAGTTTATCTGATTGTACATGCTCAACGATGTCAAAGTGGTTGTTTTTGCAACGGAGCGCTTGTGAGCAGTGCGGTCTTCACACCGTATGATTCATACGACACGCGCCTATGGCGTTCCAATGTTACGTGAATCATGCTTGGAACATTTAGAAACATCTTAACGGCATTGCTGCTCGCAACGAGGATTCCTTCAGTAAAATTCCGACGGGAAAGGCTCAGTGAACTTCCACAGAATCTTTTTGTTAGTGACCAAAATTCTGTTCACGTCGGTTTCGTATTGTTTTTTTCTTCCACAGGTGTGACCAGCTTATCAGTTTGAACCTTGGCATGTGTATCATTTGATGTGCTGTGTGTGGAGTATTATGTTGTGTACGATAAGTGGTTCTCAGTAATGTATACATTTTCGATTACTTCTTTTTTTTGAGAACAGGACATCACTTGAGAAAAGTTTGTAACTGCAAACCTAGCTTTGTGACGGTTTCTTTTTGATTTTTTAATTCCAAGTTTAGCGCTGGCTACTCAAGAGGAGCGGGCAATGACAGCGGAGTGCCCAATACCCTCAGCATTCCCCTCCTGCCCCTCTAGGACTTCAGCTAGGGATGGAAGGGGGTGTAAGCAATACTCATCTTCTCAGAGGCCATAGGTATGCTTCTCCGAACAAGAGAGGAACCCCACCCTGGTGAAGGTATGCTCAAGTTCTGGCGAAAGGCCATGCCACAGATATCTCTTCTATGCATTGCCATCGGAAGATAGTCCAAGAACCGGTGGGCCTGTGGCCTTTCGGAGAGGTTTTAGGAGAGCATATTAGGGGCGGTATTCAATCCTTCCCCCAGGGGGATATATCCCCCTCCTCTGATTCAATCCTCTGGGGGGACAAAAAAGGGTTGCGTCATAGGACCTAGCATACCTCTGTGTTTCTACCTGCCAGACAGTTAGAGCAGCGCTACTACCCTCCACTGATGAAGCACTCTTTCCCTGAGGGGTCGCGCTGCTCTAACTGTCTGGCAGGTAGAAACACAGAGGTATGCTAGGTCCTATGACGCAACCCTTTTTTGTCCCCCCAGAGGATTGAATCAGAGTAGGGGATATATCCCTGGGGGAAGGTTGATACGCCCAGGATGGCGATCGCTTACTGTTTCGGTAAACACTACGCGCCTAGAAGGCATCTATTCATTGTTCTATTTAACGAAGCTCAGTCGCATCGCCAGTTGCCGCTCCCTCCCTGAGTTGGTGCCTTGATTTTCCAAGGAGAAGTTTCGGCTTTTCGAGTGGTCAAAATTCTTTTATTGTCTTTTTTATGTCCAGTTTTCGAATTTTCTAGCTTTGAAACCGGTTTCTAGTGGTTTAAGGTACAGATAAATCTTGCAAAAGTATCCTCACCTGTTAATTTCGCTATTTTTTACAACTTATTTTGAAACAAACTAATTCTTGAAAATTTTCGAGATGGTTTCAGACACGCGTCTGCATGATGGAACATGAATACTATCCGCAAACAGGAGTTGGATGATCAAATTGAGGATATGGTTGAGGTTGACAAAATATCTTTCACAAGGTAGCTCTCCGTTCTTCTAACTTCCATGATTGGGCCTTAGTTTTTTTTTTCGAAGTCTTCAATGGATTTTTATCTTTTCAGTTTTGCAAGCTCCGACGATGGCGACCTTCGAATGTCTGTCCAACAAAGCCCTATTCCGTCTAATTTTTCCGATTTTAAGACGGCATCTGAGCTATCCCTTCACTGCCAGCATAGGTATATTACTGCAGTTAAATGTCGTCTTTGAATTCTCTTTTCGTCATAGTTATTATATGGGCTAATAGAAATTGAACTGTGAGCGCAAGTGCTGTCGTTTTGCAGTAGAACTCACTTTCACAGGTCTAGGTCTGATTCTGAAGATGAATCAGCGAGTAACAGCCCTTCGTGCTCAAGAGTTGATACGTCCTATCCTATCCCTACACCATCCTGCTCAACAGTGGACCACGATATTGTCTCTGATTCAGTTCCAAAAACGTGCCCAATCTCCTCATCATTCTGCATTGATGTGAGTGCTTCTTCATAATAACTACTTTCGAGTGATGCAAGGTTCTGCGGGAATTTTTTTCTCTGATCTCAGGATTTTTTGAAATCATTTTTGGAATTGTTTCTGTATGATTCAATCATTATTACCCACGTCATGTAGACGTTCAAGCTAGATCTCATCAACGAAGTTGTGTGTCTAGTCTCAACTCCTGTTTATAGCACGGATGGATAAATAATCTCTATATTACTAACGAATTGCCACCATTACCAGAATTTGTTTCTGATGAGCCGTATTGGAGGGAAATGGAGCAAGAATTCATAGGTCTTCGTCTGCGTGATGCAAATGTGTCGAAGGACCTGGAAGAGGTTTGTTCTGGTATTTGTCTTTGGATTTTTGAAGAATATCGAAATGTTGCAGTCAAATACGTATATGTATTCGCTTCGTCTTACACTGGCTGCAATGGAGGAGGCGCGATGGTTAAATGACGTGTCGAAGGATCCTGAGTTGTCTCGCTTGGTTCACGAGGTATGTTCAGTACTATGTCATGAACTGCTTCCAAGTTTCACAAGTTTTTTTCTAAGATTGACCCGCAATTCCCCATTGCTGTGAATCGCATACCTGAAAGTCTGGGAAGCGATGGATCCTCTACTATCGATATTAATGGAGCAAGTGGAGACTGCCCTTCTGACATGTTATGCCCAACGTTTGAGATTAAGGACGATATCGCCACCAAACCGGCGTTCTTCAGAAGCATGAGAAGGTAATTAAGCTACGAGGGATAGTTTAGAGGCGGTGTAGTTACTCACTGTCCATTCATTGTCATGCTGCAAATGCAGACCATCTCGACGTTCACGGATTGCGCACAATACGGTAACAGGTTCGCCTTCCAGGAAACCTGAACCAACGTGGAGTGAAGTGGCCTCTGCTGCACTGGAGAGGTACGACTTTACCTTCATTGGTCAAACTTTTTTTTTGTTTTCTTAGCTGCCACATACGCCTCATACTTTTTGAGATTTAAAATATTGACGACAGCATTGCGCTTGTGCATCGGCATGTGTTTTTTTTATTTTTCTCTGGAAATCACCCCTTCAGTAATCACTCACCATTACTGCTAAGGAATATGCTACTTTTGGATTCATTAATGTAGCTGCTTTGGTACACTAAAAACATCAGATCGAGCAAAACGAGTGTGAAATCTCTTTTGGAAGTAAAGATCACCGACCTCGATCACCTTCCTTGAAAGTGTAGGCATCTCCCTAGCGCTCGATGCTAAATTTTAATATCGGAGCTGACAAGAAGCAGCATGACACGTGCTCCAACTGTGTTACAAACAGTATAGACATTCTGTATTTTGGTCGAGCTTTGAAATCTGCATCCGATTGAGTGATGAAGTGATGAGTGTCATGTAAATCTTAACTTTAAGTATAATGAAGTGTTTCAATTTAGTTTTACGAATAGAGAAACTTTACGTGATGAGCGAGTCTCTCAGTGGATGGATGAGCTTGTTCGAAACACAGGACAGGGTGAGTTTGCTACTTCACTAGTGTCTACTTTTCTGTTTTTTAGTCTTTGTCCAGCACATAATTAAATTCGAGGAATGGCTCCGAAATACTCAGTTACAGCAGATTTCCGAATGAATGTTATTACTTTTTTTATGAGTTCCAGCTTCTGTCGTTGCCCAGTACCTCACAGAGCACCAGTGAGGAAACGTGCCAGGGGGATTCTTCTCGATCTAGTGTAGAATCTGACTGGACTCCTCCGAGAGAATCATGGATTTATACGCTTTGGAAATCTGAGAGGTGCGATTGGAATTTTTGTAATGCCATTTGCAGCCAAGGCACCCAACTGTGTATACAGCTTGCCATTATGCTTTTATAAATCTATGAATTGAGTCAGAATGACATTCTTTACAGCATGTTTTCCAGCGTAACGGTTCTGCTTAAAGCTCAGAATTATCGGTGTTTTGGGTGCGGAATCCGGGTGGAGAATGAATATATAAAACGGGTCAAGTGAGTGATTTAATTTTCGGTGAAAAGTTTCCCAAAACTTCTTTCGTTGTGAGTGCTTTGTTTCAGATACTGTGATTATTTCGGGGAAAGTTTTCTGTCAATGCTGTCACCAAGGTTCAAAATCAATAATTCCCGCTAGAATATTGCATACGTGGAATTTATCAAGTTAGGGTTTGCGCATATTATCTTCTCAAGATCACATCGAATAAGTGTCTCGGACTTCTTGTTTTGCTTCTTTGTAAATTTTATTCATTCCTTATTTCAGCTCGTCTGTTTCCTATCCATACAAAGTTGTGTGTTTTCAGTGAATTTCCTGTCTGTGATCTTGCCTTACACTTTTTGTTAGAAGTTCGTGATGTGCCTGCAATTCACGTAAACGTTGTAGCTCCACAAATGGTAAGTGGTTGTTGTTATAGTTGTAGGCGCTTGAATCATGCAGATCAGTCGGGTAAATTTCAGGTTGAAAAAATACGGGTCCTCAAACATGTGATTGTGTTACGAGAGAAACTTTCATATATGTGGGATTTTGTGAAAGGATGCCCTGATGCAGAGAATACAGAGACGAAGAACGGGCAGTGAGTTTTTTTCTTGCAGTCGAGAAGTATCGTTTTCTTGTCTTTCCCTTATTTCTTCTTTCTTTTTTCGCAGTTCTTGCTAATTCTTTGTTTTACGCGGCTGAAAATTATTCGAGATATCTTGAAATGTAGGTATTGATTAATAGTGGTTTTTTGGTGTTTGGGGTTTTATAGAAGGAGCCTGCAGGATATGCTAGAGTGTTGTATTGTAGAACCATTTTCCCTTTTGAAACCAAAAGTAGGAAAAGTGGGCTCCGAGAGAGGTATTACGTATTAAGTTCTTTTTTCATGATAAAAGTTCGACACCTAGGGTCGGATTTAATACTCCCCAAGGGGTTAGGGTACGAAAATCCATGAATTTGTTTTTATCGATATAGCTTCTTCATTTTCAGTGTATGTTTACTTTTGACCTTTAATACTATAAATATGTCATTAATCAATGTTGGTACTTCAACAATTCATGTTGCAAATGAACTCAAATCGTTGCAATACTTTTTGGAAGTCTACATTGTTTATGTACAGCTTTAGATCGATGAGATTGGGACAGAACAATTCTAAGTACTGTTAATTACATTGGATGTAGACATTCGATCATGGACGAAGATCCATTCGCGAAGTCAGAGAAAATTTAAAGGGATTTCCGTCCCCAAACCTCTGGGGGAGGATTGAATCCTGCCCATAGCCCGCTTATTCATTCAGTTTTCCTTAATTTTTTTTCTCATATTTTTAACGTCGAGTGTGTTTCTATCGATTGGTTTAGCCTTTGACTATTGCTTTCATGTTTAATCCAATGTTCTAAAGTTCTAATGTTCGCATTTCAGTCTTCGGCACTTGTTTAGCTCGTATGTGGACAGCATCTTAACTTTTGGGCCCCCACTCGCAAGGGACTATTTTCTGTCTGTCAGATTTATACGGGTTCGCAGATAAAGACATGAGTAACATCTGGTGAACGTATAGCCACTTTGCCTATGATGTCATATCGAGGCTTGTGAGGGTGGATGGTTTCTTTCACTTTCCGGCGATCAGGACAGGAAAGCTGTTTGGGTTTCTTGTTTGCCTGCAGTTTGAAAGCGTATTTCACTGTTTTGGAGGATAATTTTGTTTATTCTTGTTGTTCATTTTTATGCTATCAAGTGCATTTTTTTAAAAACCCCATCATTAATTTCTAGTGGTTCTTTTATTGTTGTGTCTGAGGAATATGATGTTTTGTCGTGAATTTTCTACTACGCATACTGGTTTCAGCACTGCCGCCAGTGTTCGCTGCCCCTGTGTTATGTGAAGAGCAAAGAGATGTGTTCCATTTTTTTCAAATGGAAAAAGTCATAAGTTGTGCTTCTTGTGCTTAATGTAGCCCCCCGCCCCCCCCCCCCCCCCCCACCCCCCCGCCCCCCCCCTCTTTTCGCATATCAAGTGCAGAGTAAGTTCAGAGGAGGTGTGCGTGTCAAGGGTTGTAGAGGTTGGAAGTCTAAATGGAGATAAAGACAGGCAGCCTCGGGGCTAGTTTAGTGCTTTCAGACCTTGTCTGTTTTGCATTCTGGTAGCGCTAGTATTTAGGCAGTTCGCTTGAGAATTCGCGATGGGATGTGCGCGAGTGATTCGCATAATTTGCTAGCGTGATTTGGCCGTTGTAGAGTCAATTTAGCAGTAGGGGTATACCGGGTGTAATGGGATTAGGCTGGTGTTATGGTTGCCAGTCAGTTAAATTTAATTGACAAAGCTGGTGTTCTTTCGCGTATTTTGGTGATCATTAGAAATGGCGCGCTATATCGGGCGGAAAGGCTGCTTTTTCGCCTGTGTGACGTTTCTATGCGGATCGATAGTACATTGTAATGAATGACCTAACTGTGAGATTTTAATAGTGTTAGCCTCGGACTTAGTGGCCCTGGCAGAGTATAGACACACCACTGTCTGATCGATAATTCGATCGATAACGATTCTCAGCCGATAATGGGTTTTAGACCATGCATGGCTGAGCGACTTTAGTCGGTAAACCAGTCCGCCTTCAGTCATTAAGAAAGAACAAAAACGTTTATAGACGAAATAATTAAAATGGTTCGTTTTGCTCCTTCCTCAGACGTAAACCTTATTATGTCGGTCAATCCCCCCTGCTGAATTGAATAGTCAACGAATTGGATTTTACCCGTGTGAATAAGCCCCGATCACTGCGTTAGGATTCACTTAGTATTCATATTTGGTTGTCACTAAACTCCAGTCGCCATATTAACGGTTAATTGTAACATTTCTTATATGCGTTGTACCTCTTGTAATCACTTAGATGCTAAATGTCACTATATCATAATATTTTCTCATTTGCTTTGATAAGTTGTTCGAATGTGTTTGATGAGGGACTGACTCTCTTATTAAAGAAATTTATACAGCTATGTTGTTCATCATTATTATTTTAGATACATTGGCCGCCTATAGTCGTCGGCGCCTGTAGACGGATAGTCACTTTTCTTTCGGGCTATTTTACCTCGCTTTTCTCTGGTAAATGTAAATTAATAGCACAGTCCATTGATAGATTTTGGGAAAAGGAAAAAATGTTCTTTTGCAGAGGCTGTAGACCGGTTCCACAAGCGCAGTGCTTGTACGAATTTTCGCCGTTTCAAGGAGGCAGAGCCGCCCAGTTCAAATGCGCTTAGTTGTTTTAAAATTCGTGATTGATTGAAAATCGGAAAATAATCTATGAAGTGTCCGGGATTCAGTCGTAACAATAAACGAAAAATACAAGAATGGACGTAAATCTGCGCTTCAATTTCGATTCAGAATTGCGACGGAGAGGGAGCGTTAGGGTTCATCCAGGCCGGGCTGGGTCATGACCGGAATTTGTGTTCTTATGACCGATGTCGTTTTTTTTTGCGCTAGTCATTAAGGCTTGCTAGCACTGCCCTTCTTAGTTCTCCTCTACGCTGAAAAATGAGGCTTATTATTTTCCTTCCGTTTTCGTGTTTTCTGTTTTCGCGTCGATACATTCTTCGCTACCCCACTGTTCTTCGACGAATGAAGTCATAAGCGCGAATTTTGACAGGTGTCTAGCGTGGTGGATGGCATCTTGTAGAGTGAGGAAAGGAAGACTAAGTGCGGAACAAACGGTGACGAGACGAACTGTCCGCTCGTGATGCGACCGTCTCATAACGACCAGGGGTTATGGTGGAAAAAGGCAGCATGGAAAATGCGAGGAGATAAGCGGGTCAGTGAGCAGGGATGTAAGATAACGCAAAAAAATTCTGAACAGAAATCGAACTGGTTGCGAGTGCTATGGTGCGATAAGCGATTTTCGTCGGGGGCTCATCATCACGCTGACGTTTCCTCGCGCGAGCTAGAAGCCAGATGGGCGGGCAGGTCCGGGCCGGACAGACGGTGCGGCCATATGGCATTCCAATCGCCGTATAGGTTTATCCATCGGCTGCGATTGGTGCGTGTCCGCTCACGCACCTCAGGAGATCCGCTATCTTTCATTTATAAGTAGGTGTCCCCTTCCAACTTGACCTATCGATGTAATCCTTTTAGTATGCGCTTCTGCGTTGACAAACACTGTGAGGCGTTTGCCCCGATCCGTAAATCCAGAGCTCTCTATGGAAGACATGGATCCGACATATTTTCGGAAAGCGAATGGCTTGGATGAAACCATCAATGGTTGCCTACTATCTTCAACGCTGCATTCGTTCTGAAAACAGCAGCATAAGCAGTATCAAAATAATGAAAGTGATAAAATTTTATGGATAAACACTTATCACATGAGCATGATGGGGTGAGAAGCATTCTGTTACGTTATTGCGAGGTGAGTTGCGTCAGTTCGTTGAATTTCGAACTTGGTGTGTGCATAGGGTCAAGGTACTCAGGCCTTGAACCTGTCACGATGAGTCAGGCCCTTCTGCGGGGCGGCTACTTCAGGCGTAGGGCGCTCATGGCTTGGGATGCGTGGAGGGGGGGGGGGGGGCTTAGACAGTGGGAGAACGGAGCCGAGGGGATAAGTGTGATATTAGAGATACTCCAGAGAGTAGGGAGAAACGACCGAACAGAGAAAACAAATTTTGCAACTCTTGATTCAGAAACACTTCACTCTTGCGTGTGATAGCGTAGTGCAAGTATCTAAGGGATTCACTGACTTTGAATGTCCCCCCCTTCGTCACAATAGATCATGAGCGCGTAGCGATAGCTTTGATAGAGAGAGCAGCTTTTATGATCGTTACACTCCTCGTTAGGAGTAGGGAGGGGCTTTTCGGTCTGCCGCCGCGGTAGATCAGCCAATATGTGCATCGTAAACAGGAATGAGGGACCAGCTCGAGAATTACATATTCCAATGTGCATATGTTCTTGATTATACGCAAAGGTTAGTGTGAAGGCATTTACGGGAGGTATGATCAGGAGTTTGGCGATGTACGTGCGGATTAAGGATTAGGCGATTATCTATAATGAAAAAAACTATAGTATAGTTAGGCGAGGTGGGGGGGGATGCGATCAGACGGGAAGACAAATACTTATAATTGATTAGGTTCTGCTCCGCCATAAATCATGGAGGCGAATAGCGAGTAGCCAGGCGATTAGGCTGAGGGTAATGCGATTCGCCTAAATGGCGGAACAGCAATAAGTCAATACGTTATCCTGCTCCTCTATCGGACTATTCGCGATACACGACATAATGCATCGTACAGACCGACCAACTAGAACGCTTCAATTATTTGTATTTGTTCGCAGTTTAGAGATGGAGATAGAGTGGATCTTCAAAAGGGCTAAACAATTAGTCTGGGGATAAATTCTAAAGAAGTACACTGGACTTCAAGTGAGGCGTAAATATTTTTTCGGTGAGCAAATCGCAAGATTCAGGGCATCCTCGAGGACTAAGCCCAAGGAAGAAGAGATTCCAGGGGAAATGACAGTTCGGCGCATCCTGGAGTATCTACACCCCGCCTGAGGTGCAGTCCTAATTTTCATCAAGAAGAAGAATTTTTCACGCGGTTTCAAATGCACTACCACCACAATGTCCTCGTATCATGCGATAGCTGCTATTTTTCGTCTAACAAAAATTCAAAACCCACAAAATCCATTGTTTTAGGAGAAACAAAACATTGTAAGGAAAAAAGGTCTCGTCGGGAACGGTGAGAGTTTTCCGAAATTGCTATCTTTTATACGAGCAGGAATGACCATCGAAAAAACTGCTGTTCCGGTCATCCATTTGGGATGGCGTACTGTAATTGATTCCCTTCAGAACAGAATTGTTAGGATGTCATTTCCGCATCTGCAACAACTTATGGTGTGTAGTCAGAGACAGAGGGGTACCCGACAGGAGGCTCGTCGCGCGGCGAGAAGGCAGAGACGCAGACGGGTCAGCGGACGAGTCGCAGCGCGTACTGTAGCGATTTAGCGTCAAGTTGAATAGAATGTACTATAGAACGTCCCACATCGCACAATTCGCGCTGCGACTCATTCGAACCCGTTGCGTCTCCGCCTTCTCGCCACGGGGCGGGCCTCTTGTCGAGCCCCAAGGGTTTCTATTCGTCAATGTAGATGATTGGATGGGGACGGCGGGGGGGGGTGGGTCGACAGACTACTTGGACTCCAAACCGGCTCAATTTGGTGCTACCACCTGCGCACTTCAAACTTCTGCCACACTGGAATTGGCTCACCCACCCCTGAGTCCCTCCCCCTCCTCTTGCTCCTAAGGGATGGAGCCGAGCAAGGTGCCGTTCTCTAATCGTCTGTGCTCTCGCCATTTGTGGCAAGACCGTAGAAGAAATTTCAAGTAAGCCTTGAATCGGGAGGGGGACAGTGGTGGGGCAGTGCACGCTGAGCATTCAAACCATACAAATATTTCCATTTACGGCGCTCGTATCCTTGGAGGAGGGCGATTGTAGGTGAAGGAAGGGAGAGAACGACATTCGAGAACAGGGCATTCAAAAACCGCTGGTAGGTGACACTAGGACTAAGCTCCAAGAAAGGGGAGGAAAGCCAGGGAGAACAAAAAGTCTGACATGCTCTCCCAGAATCCCTTCCCTCCCTAAAGCTCAGTTCCAGGTACTGTAAGTGGCTCACTCACTCAAATGCCCGAAATGAGCGCCGGCTTGAGCATATTCGAAAAAAACCTGTTCCTGGGTGACAGTCCAGTGTATAGCTTTCCCAAAGGAGTTTAGGGCGATTGATTAGTTCGCATGTTTATCTTTCGAATATGAATGGACGAGAATGAGATTTGTAGATGAATAAACATCAATATACCTTTTTACAATAAAGTAATTAACGATCTTCTCAGAATACTCCAACACTGAACAGCAATGTTGACGTACAAGAATTGATGAAGGCATTGAGAGTGGTGAGGAAAGCGAAAGAGAAAAATGTGAGTTGAGTTACACCTTAAACGGTCTTACGCACGAGCGAACTGATTTACCATACCTCCTAGTTTTTTTAGCCGCATAATCGATATCCGCTCATAACCTGCACAGAGTTGTGGACGGTGTCATTAAGTTTGGTTGGTAGCCACGCGGCTGTATCACTATGAGCATGCACAACATCGAACGATCGTACATTTGTGAACGAGTGATGCGTGGCCTATGCCAATTAGAGTAATGGATTACGAAGGGAAGGCCTCGGAGATTTGAGTTGTTGTGGAGGGGGTCGTGTTTGGGGTGAAAAAGGGCCGTAATTTCGAAAAAGGGAGGGTCTATTTTCGGAAGTTTCGGGATCGTGGTGGCGGGAGTGAAGGGTTTTGTTAGGAAAGAAGCGTGAGCTATGGAACATATGCTGTTCCTTCAGCCATACTTTTAGCCCTCGCCTTCCCCCTCTCCCTCCCCCCACCCCTTGCTTGACGGCCGTTCCGGAGGGCAGCAGAAGCCGGAGTTGGAGTGCGTCGACTTAAAACTCAACTAAATAGCCAACAGCCATGGTGGTGAGGCTGGAGTCGGAGTGGGAGAGTCGTATTGGGGAGACCCTCCTGAGGCTGAGGGTGGTGATGACGGGTCGTGTTGAGACACCTCCCTCTAAGCGGAAGGGTCGTCATTTTTAGACTTCCAGCAACGGACGGTTGACCCTCACAAGACCCCAGTGCCCCGATTCGCCTGCTACAAGCAAGAACTGAGCGCGCGTATATTATGGTAAGCTGCATTCATAGTGACCCTGAAGCAATTCAGATCGACCTGACGACATCGATGGAGTCGTTAGCGATGGCACATCTGAAGCCGCGTCACCGTCGTCGAATGCATCGGCAGAGCTCACGATGGAAATCTCTTCGATGGTTTTTCTATGTGACACTCTGGGTGGTCGCTGTGTTATACTTTATAGCGCTGATCAATCGGAACACCGTCTGTCCGTGGATCACCGACACCAAGACCACCGAGTTCTGATAGCAAGCGAACAGCGCTAATCGATCGCGAAATCATTCAAGCTTTGATAAAATGTTTAAACGATCTCTTTTGTATGTTCTTGGCGTGGTTCTATTAAATATTTTTGTATAGTTGTACTTTTCATTCAATTTGGATACGAAAAACGAAGGCTTGGTCGGACAAGGATGATATTCGCTTCAAAGTGCGCCATGCTTTGGACTTCGAGTCGTGAACGACACAGTGTTGTGCTTGCTTGGTTCATACAATGACACACTGGAGGGAGCTACTGCTCAACGCTGCCGTTTTATCTTGCCGTCTTATCTCCCTTGACAGCTGAACCACTTCTTCGACAACAGTTCGTGAAGAAATAGCTGGCATGGGCAGGATTGGATTCTCGAGGCTGAGAATCGTCGACGAGCTCTGCGACCCCTGAAAGTAGGATTCTACAGATAAGGGCCGGCGGTTGAAAAGAGGAAATACCTTGTGGCAAAGGGCGACGAAGCCTCTCAAGGGTGCTGAACCATACACGCTTTGCAATGAACGGTATGCGTCTGCGGCCTTGCAGGGCCGTACCCGCGCCGCTCGCGCCAGTGCCCGCCCACCGCGCCAGAATGACACCGTCGGACTCTGGGCGCGGACTCTACGGCTTCTGCAGATACGCAGAGCAGATCGTATCGCATGATTGAAGTCGCACCAAAGAAACCTCTCTTCATTTGAAATCCCCAGACCAAACGGGTAATGTTGTTTTATTAGTGAATTTTTTTCCTTCTCCGTGCATGCTCCCACCTTTAAAGGCATGCCCCAGGATCGCACTGGTGTGGCTCTTGCACACGAATGTGAATGTATCGGTGCCAAGTGGGCCGGCAGTGAAGAAAAAAGGAAAAGAATCCGTCGAAAACGCTCAGGTTGAGGGCTCACTCACCTTCCTAATTGGCTGTGCTAAGGGAACGAGAGACTAAGCGCGAAGAGGAGAGTATGGGGCGAGAGAGCGCATCAGATGAGAGAGCACCAGACAACGGCCTGATAAGAGAGCTCGTTCGCTGCAGCTCGAGCAGCTTACTTTGCAAGCCCAAAGCGTTCTTGTCGGTCGAATTCCGTGCACGTGAACGCCACATTTGTGATTGTCCCCTAGGGTTCTATACTTCTGACCGAAGAGAAGAGTTATAAAAAACCTCTGCCTGGGTTGTGCCTTTAACGTTTCTATAACTGCGTATAGCATACATTATACGCCTTCGACTAACGGTTCCAAAGATCTCGACATCCCAGTTGGAGTAGTGAGCAACTCCGAAGACCCATTAACATCACGGTGTATTCCATTTCTTCCACTAACCATAAGGGATGATATTCAAGCACAGAGCTGACTCCACCCCTGTAAGTTGTCATGGTGGAATCGCGTCCCAGGGACATGCCTCCATACTACACCCCCCCCCCCCAAATAGAGATTTCAGTTCGACGCCTTTTATCTTAGTCGCGCCAATTGCGCACCGTGCCGACTCTTAACCATGCTTTGGGTCCCAATACATGCGCAAAAGATCCCCAAAAAAAGCTTAGTCCGCTACACTCTATCTGATTCGGCGCAGTATCAGGGTCAGAATTACTAACTACTGCTTTTCGAAACATTGAAAGCTCTCCAAGATAAGAAAACATGTGTCTTCTATGAGAGCTGGTTCTTTGACAAATCGGTGCCGCAACGCGATTCGGACTCGGAGTTTAGCCGTGGTCCGGAAGTCAAACTCTCGCATGACCCTGACATTTTCCAAAAAGATAGTTTTTCCTAGGGCTTAAGTATGTTATTCTCTAACCACGACATAGCTTTCTGGTGTGTGACGCTACACACGAATTTGGCGACAAGTTGCGCCTGGAGCTGGCCGCAGCATGTATTCCCCCAAATTCGTTGAAAACTTACGAGTGGGGGCTATTTGGTGCTTAATTAGCGATCGAACGACATCCGGGTTTTGAAGACTGACGGCCAATCTAGCGCAATTATTCGCATTAGGGAAAAACATTGAAAACCACAACCAAAGTGGTGCAGTACGTCATCATAAGTCATCTTACTGGAATTACCTCTATAGGCAAAGTTAACTAAAATTTCGACGCCTTTGGGGGTATAACTTGACAGGCGTCTTGTGATTATAATACTGCAAAAGGCAACAATGACTTGCAAAGCAGCGTGCGGTTGCGTTGGCGCAATCCCCCCCCCTTCCTTGTTTAGCTTCAGATACCAACGTATTGCATTGCATTCATTGTAAGCTTATTCAGATCGCCAAAAAGCCTTGATTCGGACATTACAGCTCGTACTGATCGATTCTTCAGAGGGATCATATCTTAGCGCTGAAAAACTTTTTACAACTCGTTGATTCAAAATACACACATAAAACCCCCGTAATAGGTATCAGCGTCAAAAATACCACAGAATGACATAAAATTCGAATTTGAACTCTTAAAAAGAAATTTCCATTGATTTTCACCTCTACACAACTGTGCATACGATAATCGTCTTGATCTACCGTCGATGCAGGCCGCCAAAAAAAGAACGCGTTGTTCGAGGGACTGGAAAGTGAGAAACTATGTTACGTTGCGCGAGGCGGCAGACGGCATACACAGGGGTCGGCGCCAACCATGGACCGTAGATCAAAATGGACTACTACAAACACAACCGTGATCAAAAGCAGAGATCAAAATGAAATCGAAACTAAAGTTTATCGTACAAAGTGTACATCATCGTATAGAATTTCTCATGCTGATTTCAAATATGAATACAGTTCAAAGCTTGTGAACTTCTACAGTGGTGGGATGGGGTAAGTAATAGTTCTCATGAGCCCCGTTTCACATGAGCTATAGTACGGTTGGAATCATGAGCAAAATTTGATCCTCACACATCTGTCAAGTATCAGACCGATATGCGCGCAACACATCACCGTCACGAAGGTCAACGCTTCAGGGAGAAAGATGCAGGCAGGAGGGCCTCGATCCATCCCCCCCAATCACCAGCAGCTTACAGGAATCCCCTACACGAACCCCTCCATTCACGCGCAGCACGCTTTTGATTCGCTTTGTTTATGGTAAGTATCAGTTTCGATCCCCCTAAAACGAAATCCGATTCGCTGTCCGCCCCCTCGTTTGGGCCGTAATGGCCGTCACACCGCAACGTCCATAGTCTCTCACCTTTTACCAGTCCCTCGATTTCAATGCAGCGCGTTTTTTGGTGGTTGATGGCATCGTGGTAGATCAGTGCAGTTACGCAGTGAAGCGATGAAATCAATGGAGAGGAAATTCTTTTCTGAGATTCAAAATTCGAATTTCATTCTGTGCTATTTTTAACGCTGATACCGAGTATGGGTTTTACATTTGAATCAATGATTTGTAAGGAGTTGTTTTAGCGCTATGATGTGACCCCCCGCCGAGGAATCGATTAATACAGCGGTGTCGTCCGAACCAAGGCTCTTCGGGGCGCGCAACGCTCGCTACATACAACTCCCTCCTCCCCGGGTTTACGGACTACTTGATTTTTCCTCAATGGTCCTGCCGCGATGGCTAGAGCACAGACGATTAGAGAACGGGTGAATGCCCTAGGACTAAGCCTTGGAGAGGAGAGGGACCCGCGAGAGAGCGCAGAGGCGGTTTAAAGGGCTGAGTTCAAGTAGTCCGTCGACCCTTCCTCTCCTCCCCCCCTACAAAAAAAGAAAAGTGAAAAATCTTGCTTTGAAACTTCACCCATAGAGATAACTAATTGCCCTGACCACAAATATGACACCCCTCTCGCAAATGTGACACCCATTTTGTCTTTGACGCCATTTGGCGTCAGTTCGCGCCCATTTGGCCTTTCAGCTTTTTGCACAATGCGCTAAAAACTACGTGTGGGATATGTGAGGCAGGAGCTGTTGATCACAAAGCATGTACTTCGTAAAAAAGTTGGAGTCGATAGAACATAAAAATAGAGGAAGCCAGTTAACAAGACTTCTAGATCTCGGCCCAGGTAAGCAGAGGGGGGGGGGGGCAGGAGCTGATGCACCCGTGTGATCTAAATAAGATCTCTCCTGAAACTGCAACCCTTTTGCAATTGTACGAAACAATCACTCCAAGCCACCAAAAGTTCATAGGCGCCCATTCACGCCCGTACATAAGCAGCCGGAAATCAAATGTCGGCAATTTCTCACTCGTCATGCTAAAGAAGAAAAGCGATTTCCGGTCCGTAGGCATTGTGTTTTGACGGCGGCGATTATTACGCGTGCTTGCACCCTGAGAAGAGCCTTTGCTAAGGCGCACCAGTTGATTTCATCGCATCTCGTCTCATGACCGTTCACACCTTCAGATACCATTCGATCGTTGACTGAGAGAATTCACTTTGTATCAGGAAACCGTGTCTGTAATTTACGATTTCATGGCGGCTGGGCAAGCGCTAGCAACTCGAGAATGACCCCTGAAAATTTGCTTAAAAATTATCTATCGATAATTGCGTGCAGAGGTAGTACATATAACTTCCTCTACTTTGCTGATCCTACTGTCTTTTACGTATAGGAGACCATCGGAATATGCGCACACAGTGACTGTCATTACTTTGTCTCTGAACTTTGCGGGTTTCGGCGGAGACTACTGGTGTGCTAAGAGCAAGCCCTGAGCTTATGGTATGTACTACGAACGAGCGGAAATCCTATGACAAGCAGCGCGCTCTACCAAGCGAACCGATACAGTTTAAATTATTAGGTCGGTCCATAAATCTTGCAAAACAACGCCGAATTTTTAATTTAATATTTAATTTGTTAATCATACGGCTTTGCTCCATCTCATCATATCTACATTTCTATTGCCACCACACTAGTATGCCCGATACTCCCTATGCAGCTTCTACACTCGAATTCTGATCGAAGAAAGATCAGATGTCAGATTATGACCATCATCATAGTTAGGATGAGCTTCCTTCTCTAAGAGATGGTTTGGAGAAGGAGCAGAAGGGCATTATTTGCCACGAGGTCAGGGCTATAACGTGAATACGAAGAACTCTCCGTCCCAGAGTCTCGAAATTTTCCTGAATTTTCTTAGCAAGAGGTTTTTCAACGGTGTCATACAAAAGCAAACTTTGCCTTTGTTTTTCTTTCGTATTAAAAGCGTTGCATTCGAGCTGTGGATAGTTGACTTTCGCGTTGACTGCGACATCTACACGGAGGGGTTTCTAGAGCTTAACTCCTCCGTGTTCCACCAAAAATCCGAGAAGGCCCTCACTGACACGGTAAATTTAAGCAATAAGATCTCCCGAAGCATTTGAGCTGGACTACCGCCGCTTGTTCATTTGTTAGTAAACTGTACCCACTCCTCATCTTCGGCAAATGTGATGGATGGTCAATCGTAGAATCCCTAGTAAGTCGACTTGAACATAACGGTGTCAGATCGTGTTTGGAGCTGAATCGGGCTCAAGGCACGTGGGGACCAAACTCTACATTTTCGGATCTTCACAAGTCTTTGGAGATGCCACAGTGCTGTCTCCTTGTCGCATCGGAATCGCTCTAGCAAATGATCGATACTCTATCCAGATCCCTTTTCAACGGCGTCAGATAGAGCATCGTGATTGTCAGTCACAGGGTGGTTGGAGTGTGGGTTATTTTCAAATAAAAAAGTCAACGCCTGAGAGCAGAGTGAAGCACCGTCGCACTGTGTTTGAGATAGCTGCCTCGCCCTCTTCTGCCAATCCTTGCAGCATGACTTGCGGAACATTCCAAGCAGTACTCGTAAAAATTAAGGGCACCGAGAGCCCTCTCGCGAAATCGGTGTAATATCCATAATAAGTAAGCAGACAACGAGCTGGACCGTTGGCTGAAATTGCAAAGGTTGATGCTACGTCAGGAAATATGTTGCGGATTTTCAGGAGTTCTCCCTAAAATTCTATAGCATTAAATGTATCAGGTCGCACACGCACGTCTTGGCGGATTTCTTCAAAGTCCTGACAAACGCTGCGCATAAACCTGGAGGGAAATTTTTAACCATATACAGGAATGGTAACATCCCTTCATATTTCCGAGTCTCACCTCCTGCAGGCCTTTTGGAGCCTGGAAAATGCCATAAGTTTCTACCCATGTACGCCACTGACTTCTTTGCGAATTTTGTATGGGACACACAGCGAGCGAAGCCTGCCGCAAAATATGCTCTGTGGAAGTAGGGGGAGTGGTAAGTGAAAAAACCTGCCAACTTTGGTTCAGAAGGCTCCGCGAAGGAAACTACAACCTCGAAGATGGACGCCCAACGAAAGTTAATTTCGAACGTTTGGAGCTGTTACTTCAAGACTTTCCGCATGCAAGCGCCATGGAGCTGGCAAAGGAGATGCACTGCTTCAACATGGCCACAGGTCGTGTTCATCACATGCTGGAAAAAGTTGAGAAACTTGGTCGATTGATCCCTCATGAGCTGACAGAGCATTGCAAGAAAAGAGGTATCGGGGTGTGCGGAGGTTTTTTTGCAAGGAGTCGCCGTTTCGACTGGTTGGATAATGTAATTACTGGAGATGAAAGGTGGGGGCTCTACCTATGTCATACCAGAAGAAGACCGTGAATGGGTGCGAACCAGAAGCCAGAGCCTGTTCCAAAGCAGGAGGTTCATCCCAAGAAAGTTCCTCTGTCAGTTTGGTGGAGAGTTCGGGGAACACGTCATTACGAGATGCCAGACAATACCATCGTCGACGCCGAGGTGTACTGCTCACAACCACGAAGGCTCGCAGTTGAAGTTGCGAAACTTCGCCCTGAGATGGACGAAGTTTTTCTTCTTCATGACAACGCGTGACCCCATGTTGCAAGGGTAACCCAGGACACATTGCAACTGATCGCGGTTTCACCCCCCCCTCTCATATTCCGCCAGGTCTTGCCGCCTACGATACACCACTCCTTTCCCTGGCTCACTTCTCAAAGGATAAAAACTACGACAACTTTCAATAGTTGAAAGCGGACATGGGCACTTCTTCGACTCGAAGCCTGCCGAATTTTGAAGGAGAGGCATTTGTTTCCTTGTCGACCGATGGCGGACTGGTGTAAGTGCTTGTGGGAATTATTATTAGGAATAAAGTTCAATTCAAAGAAAGATACGAGTTTTTGAAATTGAGGGTCGAATCCGCCATTACTTTCGTTGCGACCTAATATTTGTTGCAAGAAACCCTTACAATATTTATGGAACGATTAATAGTTTGGCCAATGTAGCCATCCAGGCTCCACTCCTCGCGGATCCGACAGTTTTAGTACAAGGCCTGAACATGCACTCACTTTGATACAGTGTCTGGCCCCCAGACTTCAAAGTTGACCGCTTAACCTCAAAAGCACGGATGCCTGAAGGAAGTAGAATCGTGGCGCACCTCAAAAGGGGTTGTTCACTGTCGGACTCTTTATCTTCCATGTTCCATTCTTACTTAGTACTCAGTGATCTTCTACTTCTCATACGTACCGCACCTTCCCCTTCTCAAAAACGAGAATGGGGCAGTGATAATGAATGGTACGCTAAGGGGGAGAGCAGATCCGAATTGTATATGTTATTCTGACCATATCTATTTATTTATTTATGTTATCGGTTGGTCCAGCAAAAACCTGTAAGAGTGAAAGCCAGTTGCTTGGTTGTTACAAGATAGTAAAGCCTACCAGCGATTAGAGGTGTATTATTTTGTTGAAGTTTGCCGTGCTTAAACGAAGAATAGGTCCAGAAGAGGTTCCTTCTACGCTAAGACATCCGAATAGTTTGTGAGGCAAGGCTATAGTGAAGCTCTAGATGTTCATCAAACTATTTGTAGGCTAGGGGCTAGGGGTTTTCCGCCATTCGCCAATGTTTCTTTCGTTCTTTTCTGGAACGGTCCTCGAATTGCCTCTATAACCGGCGCAGTGCGCGTTCGTTGTGATTCAGTTTGCGATTCGGCTCAGTGACACCACCGCCACCTCCGCTGCCGCTGCTGAATCGACAGCAAATATTCTCATTTCCTTTCCATTGACACCTGATCTGAGCACAAAACAAAATCTTGCCCGCTTAACGTCACTTTTCTCGACGGTTGCGAAAAGGAGCGATCTCGTAGCGTTCCACTTTTAGCACATTAGCCTATCATCATTCATTGCCATGGCATGGCTGTACTGCTCAATTATCTCATTATTCTAAAATATTTTGGGCGACCCCTTGAACTGTTTCTCCATTTCCTTTGAAAACTTATCAGATTTTTTTTTGTCTTTCCATTTTGTAGTGACCGCATAACACTATCATCTTAATTCTCCCCGCAAATTACTTTAATGAACTTCACCTTTCCCAGATGGAAGTGGTGGTCCAAAAATGGAAAGTATGGGTGGTTTTTCTTTTCTAGAATTTAACTTCGCGCTTTACAAACTATCAGAAATGCTAATGTTTTGACTCATAGCGCCACTTGATTTAATCGTACCACCATACACGCTAGAGCGCGCTGACCAAAGCCTAGCGCTAGAGGCGTAGGTGCCAGAAGGTGCCGAGACTTTCGAGCTACCGAAGTTGTTGAAAATTTGCTCGAAAGGTAGCTTTTCGCAGAGAATATGGATATGGCACCCTTCTGTTGCGCCACAGACGCTCGCGCCAACATTGACTAAAGGGTCTTAATAATTTGGCCTTGAGTCCCAGAATAACCTTGAAAGCAAAATTGCAGTCATTCAGCAAACAAGAAAACTAAGTCGCTTTTCTGCCATTCCTGAGAAAGGAGGGGCAATAAAGGATACATAAGTAGCGAGCAGATTTCTACCATTTTTTTCTGATTTGTATTACAAGTTGCTATAAGTCAACAAACCATTTCATGCTTTGAACTTGTCAAATTCACTTTCAGAGTCGTGCTGTGCTTGCATTTGCTATCGGCTGCGCTTGGGGAAAAGTTCCTTCTTGAGCCGAGTTCGGTAGATTAGGTACGATCAGAGGAAAACGCTCACGACATTGTTGGAGAAGGCGCCTCAAGCTTGTCGATTTGTTCGCATGGCCACCAGATGGATTTTTATGCCTCCACGAAGATGAAAAGAAGACGGATGCGTGGTGCATCCTGCGATGTCCAGGAATTTCTCCTTCTCACTGTAACTAGTGCCTCCATTCATGGGATATCTGAATTGGCACCTACTCGTAAAATTCTTCCGCACCAGAGAGCTCGAAAAGGGTGGTATGTACCCAAGAGTTGAACAAATGATATAGCAATGAGCAATCCTTTCAGGGATGAGCCGCGCACCCATCTATTCACTATTCGGACTTGTAGTAGCCCTTGATTTGGCCCAAACATTGACTCACGAAGATCAATTTTATCATGGATGGGTCTGGTGCCATTTATCCGGGATGGGGTGGGGGCATAGGCCGAAACAGATCTGGTATCTGACACCCTGGCCATGGCATGGTAGCGGCCCCCAATTGCCACTGTCTCAACGCCGTCTGTAAATAGTAAAACTACTGCTGTTGTTGAATAAGGTGGAGGAAAGCTGTTCAGGACCCCTGAACTGACTAAGCTTCAAGAAGAGGTTTTCCGATTTCTCCGATATTTTCGGTCTCAGTAGCGGCCAAGTGGAGTGTTTTCATGCCGTCGGTCGACCACTACCAGCCACATCACGGCTTTCATTAGGGGGATCAATCTCTTCAATCGCCAATAGTGTTGTTTGTGTGACCGAAGCGAGGTCCAAGCGAGCCGCGCCCCCTCTTTATTCATGAGAACTCGTCTTTGAAGAGGTTATTCGATACCGTGTAAGTTAACACCGGACGGAGGATTCGGTTTGAGACTGGCGCTCCACGGATGCGAGCGAGCGGAAAGGACGACGGGTGTGGTGGACCGGATTTGGCGCAGCCGCCGTCTGACCGCTTCCGTCGGATTGACATCGACTCGGTGCCTCGGGGCTATTCGTTCTCTATTCGGCACAACCCATTTCTAGTACTTGGCAATACAGCCTTCTTTGAAAATTCTTCTGAAAATTTAGAATTTCTCTTCTACTGAAAAGTGAAAATCTTCTTCTGCCCTTCCGCTCTCGTCTCCTTTTCTCATTTTCTTTTGAGCTTTTCGATTAGTTGATTCGAAATTCCAAATGGCATGACGCTTTTTTAGATTCCTTCAGTGGCCATAGATTTTATACAATGATTGTGGAACTGCAGTAAGGGCGCTATCGCATTAAGCCGGAATTTCCTAATCAATTTGATCAATCGTGATATCTGACCCAATGCCAGCGGTTTCATTACTACGCATTCCGCTGGTATTTTATTAGATTTTGGAATATTTGAGCCTTTTGGGTGCCTTCGCAAGATACGAGGCTCCTCTAGACTACAGCCAGGAGGGCGCAGGATCGTCGAAAGCTAAAAATTGCTCACACTATCTGGAGCCTCTTCTTCTCCACCGAAGGTTTACGATTAGTCCCGGTTATGGACAGAAAGGATGTGGTCCGCATTTCGAAACGCATAGCCATCCCAATGCCCCGTATCCTGCTTTAGCCCCGAATGTAAACGTTATAACAGAAGATAGTAATAGAAAATAAAACGGTAACGCTTAACTTTGCTGAAAAAGATCGCGGCTTAGTAACAATCCTTACACCGGATAAACTGATAATATATATTCCTTTCTATCATGCACCTGCTCGCTTGCCTTTTGCCGCCTCGCTCTCTATAGAGCCAGGACAATTGGACCCGCTATAGCCTACGGATGTAATATAAAATATGTATGGGCAGGATCTGATGGGTGTGGGCGGGAAGTTCCGATGTGGATTTGACCACTTGGCTAACCAGGACCGACAGGCGCCCTGTTTGGTTCCAGGCAGCGTTTCTGACCGTTTCGAACGATCTGCAGAATCTGCTGTTACGTCTAGCTTTGAAACTTGTGAAGGCCATATAACCATAGATAAAAAAGAAGCGGTGAAGTAGGAACGCTAGCCGGTGCATCATTCAGTATTTTCATCCTCGTTAACAAGTCTTCTGCCAATTAATTGGCGGTGGAGTGATCGGGAGAGCCAGTTCATTACCATGAAACTCGATCTGATGGTGAGATTTGACCCTCAAACCGTGAGCGTGGTGAGTGGAGCTAATTGCCATCACGCCACCTTTGCCTAATTTGCAGTAATTGACGCACTAAACCGAAAAAAAACGGAAAGGCCCGGTAGCGGCTTCTGTAGCGCGACAGGGACCAGATGATGACAGGTTTCACAGATCATGCAGTTCGAGGGCATCTTTGGTTTTGCCTCTGCCATCTTCTGCCAAAAACCTTCCAGGTGGGTGTTCAGGGTAATTGAACACGGAAATGTTACGCGCAACGTAATCGGTCATTTTGAGCAGTGTCCTTTACAGTTTTGAGGTTGCCGACAGGTCATTGTCGTTACCTTAATAGAACCTTTATAGAGGACGTTTTGTTTTATGACGCCGGGTCAACATAACCGTGTTTTCTGCACTCTACTACCGAGTTTTATTTGCGCAACCTAGAAAGTCTCACGTATACCGTAAGAGAGCTCCTGCTGTGTCTGTCAACGATCCATTGACCCTAGATTTGGTCCAAGATTTGTGCCAGTGGTTTTTGTGAACTTCGACATGGAACTGATTTGGTTTCTCTAAAACGCTCGCTATATCGGCCGTTTCGATGCTGGAAGTTTGGTAGTTAAAAATAACTTACCTGTGTGCAGAAAATTACAAGTCTATTTGCGATTTTCATTTTCCCCGGTGTTGTCAATATTCAAGCATACTTAGTCCTAGGGGATGCCCCGTATCTTGCGATAGCGCCGGTATTTATTTTCTTGCGAAATATACATCCTTTTGCAGCGCAGATGGGGAGTAAGGCTTGGCTGAACGATCTTCTTTCCACCTATCCAATTAGGAATTGAATTCTCCAAGTTTGAAGGCACTGATCAGAGCAACAGTAGCCAAGAAAGGTTGAGCAGGCGAACATTCTAATCGTGTTGTCCGTACTTGTTGGACAATAAGCCAACAACGCCACAAACTCTGCTCAGCTTCTTGTAATCTAAGCTTTCACGCTTAGTGGGAACACCGATCTCAAGTCATATCTCTTTCTACATCTCGTTACCTTATTCTGCCGAGTGTCTGTTGCATTTCATCAGTGGGAGATGAACTAGTGAGGGGTACTAACACCGCGCACAGCGCTGAGTCAGTCTTGATCGAAGCTCGCCCTCAGTTAAAGGCACGCTCCGCGATCAGGCGGGCTCGCCTGTTCCATCCAGGGGGTAGTAGGCAGGTGGACAAGTGTTGATCGGGCCCCTTTTGCGGCTTGAAAGTACGCGACAAAGGCGCAAGGAGCTCGTCCAACCCGCAACTCACACCTTCGTCCGCAAGCCCCACCCTTCGCTGTCGGTTGCCACGTGGCGCTGCTTGAAAAGCGCGGGCGCATTTGAGGCAGTGGTCCCAGCGCGATCCAATGTTATTGACACTGGAGCAAGTAGAGTTAGGTTCGTGAAACTCGTCCAATTCGCCTCTTCTCTATCCCAAGGTGGAATGTGGCTGAAATAGGGGAGGTCTCTGTACGGGGCGTAATCGGTGGTTTCGTTTGCTTTCCTTCTCTTTTACAGACCACCTCCCACCTATAGCTTCATAACTGAACGCTTTTCCACACCTATTTTATCCCGAATCTTGCCTTAAATCCCGGACATGACCTGGATGGATAACACACCGACTTGTCGATCTCAAGACTGCGCTGATATGCGCCTTCGTCGAGAAGAGGTCTGTCGATTGTCGTGTTTCCGCAATTTGAGCCGCCAAATAAATTCCAAATTTTATCAATGAGCATCGAACTCTGGGACCCATTTACTTCCGTGTTTGACATTCTTTAGGCGAGGTTCAGAAAAATGGATCATGTTCTCGTACTCACATGATTCTTAAAAGCATCCAGAAAATCATGAAAAATCGCTACATGCCCTGAAAGACCCCCGTTGTTAGTGACGGCTCATTCCTGAGAAATGGGACCCCTTCCTTGCCCGTTGATTCGAGCATTGATGCGACTCTCATCGCTGTGCCCTCTTCAACACTACGCTCTCTCAGCTATCTAATCACTCGCCACGTATTGAACTACGGCGAGTGATCAGATGATCGGTGGGCGGAGATCGCCGGACCCGCCAGCTTTGAGGCATGATAGGTCGCCGAGGTCAAATTTTTCCATGCGAATTGCGCGTCAGTTCGCACCTAGGAGAGGTCCCGCCTCAACTAGATCACGTTCCCTTCTTCGACCTTCGAATCGTAATCCTCCTTTGAATCGAATGCGCGGCCACATCCAAAGGGAACTGCACAATCCCAAAATCACCTAATGCGCGAAGAAATTTTGGAGGAAATTCTTGTAGCTCCGTAATGACACACCATGAGTCATTCTGGAACCGCGCCTTGAACGCATGCATAGATGATTTGTTCCTCACGTGGTTAATGCGCTTTGGATTGCTTCTGTCCGCCTTCCTCTCATAACCACATTTTGCTGTCTTGCTTTGGTTTCGTAATTTTATTTATTTATTTATTTATTGGATGTACGAGTAGGTGCGCTGTTCCGCACACAA
>MU882829.1:0-14434 GCA_036418205.1 Ostertagia ostertagi
GGAGTACCTTGATATCCTTCACAGTTTTGAGGGATGATCTTCTTACCAGCACATGGTCGATTTCCGTCTGTCTCCCTCCACTGCTGTAGGTTACCTTCTGAGTCTCCCTTTTCGCGAAGAACGTGCTGCAGATTGCCAGATCGTGGGCCGTAGCCAGGTCCAGGACCCTCTCTCCCTCGGCGTTCCTCACTCCTATCCCTCTACCTCCGTGCACCTCTTCTGTCACTGCCGACGTGACCATTCAGATCACCTGCTATGGTCAGGTAATCGCCTTCCGGAATCGATCTTATGGCTTCGTCCAGGCTCAGATAGAACTCGTCCTTCTCACTTTCGGGGCATCCGGCTTGCGGTGCGTACACGGAGAGTATTGTCCAGTACCCCTCCTTCGTGTCTATCCTCACAGCCATGATCCGATCGCTGATCCTGTTCACAGCGGAGACATAGTCCTTGAGCGACTCCGCTACCGCTATGGCCACACCGTTCCGCTTGGTGTCTTCTCCATTGTAGTAGAGCTTGACACCTTCCCCGATTTCCCTGGCCTTAGCACCTTTCCATCGCGTCTCCTGAAGGCATAGGACTTGGATATTCCTGCGCGTCATCAGATCAGCAACCTCTCGGGACTTCCCAGTTAGCGATCCTACGTTCAGAGTCCCTATTCGAACTAGCTTCTTTGGCCGAGGCCGTTCACTCCTCGGTAGCCCTCGCATACACACAGAACTCGGGCGGGGGTTCTGCGCGCCACTTCCGGGTGACGTCCTAGCTTTATCACTGATTCTTTTTCGACTTTAGACATGTTTGGTGTGACTGGGGTCTTCATCAGCCGGCCTGTCAACCTGGGCCTGACGCTGGTACTAGAACCATTTTTGCAATTTTTGCAAGGCATGGTTTAGAGCCTCGGCAGGGATCGAACTCGCGGTTTTTAGAGGTGCAGACATGAGTCTAACCTCTTAACCACTCGGCTATCCCTGCCTGTTATCACAATTATCTTATTGGAACGCATTAATAGCTCGAGCCCTGCGAGCTACCCAGATTTCTTAGCGGCTTGTTTATTCACCAGATTAGTCCCCCGTCAACCGCCGGGACCTTCCTTTCCTGCGCAAGCTTTCTATCCTCCGCTATGGTCCCTTCCTCCTGTGACACCAACACCTGGAAGTGACGCGTATGCAACAATGGTGTTTCATACAGTAGAAGGGACACAATCATGATATGACGGTAGATTTTTCGCTTCCCTTCCTCATCCTCCCTTCCTCTCTCCACTGCCCTCCAGCTGCCACTGCAGCACCATGTGGAATGAACGGAAGTGTGCTAAGCAGGTGTTTATATAGCCCTAAGAGTGTTATCACAACTATCCTGCTACAAAACATTGATATCTCAAATCCTGTAAGCTACCCGATTTGTTAGCGGTTTGTTTATCCCATGAGCTTCCTTCTCACTCACTTCATTTTGCGGACGGACACACATACATACACACACACACATACAGACATACAAACCGACACACAAAGTTAGCGCTTTATAAAATAGAAGGAAAGGATTTCTATTTAACTGCCTTATCACTCACTTCATTTTGCGGACGGACAGACATCCTACTATATATAATCCTCTAAGCGGTTGTGCATGTGTGTGTCCGTGTGTGTGTTTGTCTGTCTGACCGGAAATTCATAGCTCGGGCACCAGTGGTCGTCAGGAGTTGGTTTCAAGATATGATATAGGGGGTGGGACGGGAACATATTTGATGGGGACCAGAAAGTGATAACGGCTGATAGGGCTGATAAGAAGCGTTTGAACGCAAATGTCACAAAATTCACTGCGCACGGCCCAGCAGCGATATGATATAGAGGGTGCGACGGGTATTTGATAGGAATCGAAAAGTGATAATGGCTGATAGGAGGAGCGATACAAAGCATATGTGTTGAAGTTCTTATCCAGATGTGGGATAAGAAAACATCTCATTTTTTTGCGATGTAGTCGTGATCCATTCGACCGCTAATCTGCCCGAGCTTCCTAAGATGGTCGGTGTCTGTGGAAATACGATAAATTGGTAATTCTATCGCATCACCGGTAAAAGAAGTTATTAGACCGCTAAACTATCCCAGTATCCAAGCATGGTAGATGTTTACGCTGAGGGGTGATAATAAGCAGCCCAAGTAATTGTATTAGTTATCCAAAGGTCATTCGGCTGCTAGATTTTGTTAGTTCTAGAAAAATGATGGATGTTTACTGGTATATACAGCAGCCCGGTTATACTCTGTTTCACAGAAGCCTATGTTGACATGCGCGCGATAGCGGGCGGAGCAGAACTGGTACATACATACAGGCATACATACAAGCCAATACACCAAGTAAGCGCTTTATAAAATACCAGTTTGGCGGGTAGTTTATCAATGCGGTCCCGTGTGATGCACGCATTCGCGTGCATCACACGGGACCGCATTGATAGGAAACAGGGCCATTGATATTTTTATAGTTCACCGTGGGAAACTCCGCAAATCCTTGGCGCCCACAAATAGCATTTGGCCCCATTCCTTCGCCAACCTTTATCCACTTTTCCCAGCCTCTGGGCTCTCTTTCAACCTCTGTAATATCACGTGACAAACACCGCCTACTTCAACGCACGCTCCACCCACCAATAGCGGTTGACCTCCCTTCCGTTGACAAACTCAATCCACTTTTTCCGGTCTCCGGACTTCTTGGAACCGAGTTATGAATTTTCGTCGCAAACTCCGCCCACTTTGGTCAACCCCGCCCACCAATGCAGTTGGGCCTCCACTCCTCCACCCACCTCTATCCACCTTTTCCCGGTCTCCGGGACTTCTTGGAACCGAGTTATGAATTTTCGTCGCAAACTCCGCCCACTTTGGTGCATGCTTAGCCCACCAATAGCATTTAACCCCTTCCCTCCGGCAACCCTTATCCACATTTTTCCCGGTCGCCGGACTTCTAGGAACCGAGTTATGAGAGTGGTGGCAAACTCCGCCCACTTCGGGGTGTGCCACGCCCAGCGTTCACATTCAACCTCTACTCCTCCTCTCACCTCTACACACGTTTTTTTTCAGGTCTCTAAGTCATCTCGGAGCCGAATTATGAGGTCTTGTAGGGGACGAAATCGAGCTACGTATCTTTGTGGCAAACCCCGCCCACTTTGGTGCATGCCTCGCCCACCGATATCAGTTGACTATCATCTCTTCCCCAACCTTTTTCTACTTTTTCCCATCTCCGGAACTTATTGGAACCGAGTTATGAAGTACCGTGGCAAACTCCGCCCACTTTAACGCATGCTCCGCCCGCCAACAGCAGTTGACCCCTTCCCTCTGCCAACCCTTATACGCTTTTTTCCCGGACCCCGGGACTTCTAGGAACCGAGTTATAGGCCTAGCTGCAAACTCTGCCCACTCAGCATAACCGACCTAACCGCACGGTTTCAAAAAAGCACCCTCCTGCCTGATGTTCACCTACCTTCTCGGATAGCATATTTTCACGTATTGCTATCCCAGCAAAAACAAAAGGCAACTTTAACAAGAGTATTCGTGAAACATGATCCCCTGTGTTGTATCTTTCCACTGAGATCTGTAGTAAAACTGAAAAAAAAACACTTGAAAGATGAATAATTCCATGAGAAATGTCCATGTTGTAGTCAACGATTCCATTAGTTTTCCATGATGGCGCTCCCTTGCAAATATGTATGCCGGGATGTTTGAAAGTATTCTTTAGTATGTTCGCCGTATTACTGGATGCGTCATATTTGCTTCCCTTCCGACATTGGAAAAAATCGAATATATAAACACGGTATTACGAAGAAACACATATTTTTGTGGTACGGTATTGGTGATATATCAGTTTTGATGGATTGGATTTCCAATGGTTTTTAGAATACAAGTACGCTCTTCTGATCTATGGAAACCCAAATCTCAAACTGATTTCGGCTCGTGTAAAACCAGGGGTACGTCCGTTCTGTATAGTATGTATGTATGTATATATGTATGTATGTATATATGTATGTATATGCTCCTATGTATAGAGCTATTGTTCCTTCTCCTTTATTTGTATTATGGCGTAGACGCTGGCAAAGCGGTCCAAATCTTACGCATGAGTGCTTGACACTAACCCCATACGTTTTGCAGGAATAGTCTGAGGAGTGTGTCTGAGAACATGTAGATTTTCTATCGTTGATGTAAATGCCCATAAAAAATCAAAATGAACGCTCTTTTCTCACCAACCCTTCATCATAGCTACGGCCGCTATAACAAAAATGCAGAGTTGTGACTGTACACCTGTATTAGATCTTAAGCCATACACTGCGTCTCCTGATACAGCCACCAAGAATGTTCAAGGTCTTGAATTCCACAAATTTTCTAGAAATCTCCAAGAGAAAAACTGTGTCAAATTTGGTCGCGAATTCAAAAATTAACACAATTAATCAATCTCAATCAATTGAGACTTTTCCATCATCATAGTTAGATCCGCAGCGGCATGACAGCTGTTTTGAAAGGATTAAATAATGATATTAAGTTAAATATATTATGATATTATTATTAATGATATTAAGTTGAGAGCAATTAGAGGAGGTGAGGAAGCTAGATGTGAAATTTCGGATTTTGGGAAGGATCAGGCTACAAACAAAAAACACAAGTGCAACAAACAACAAATACAGGAGCAGGATCCATTTCGACCTGTTATTTCCTGCTTCCCGTCTTCATTCTTTTAACGCGTTTCGCTCTAGATTGTTACGTCGTGGAGAAAAGCTTCCATTAGCGAGGGGAAACTCGAAGAGAAAGCAGATAAGGAGTAAAACAGAAGAGCTGATCCTCCGGTTGTCATGGCTACTGTTTTCTTGCGAACTAAATTTTCGCAACAGTTTCCTCTCACGTCAGTTTTCTTGAAACCGAAGCCAAGATGTCAACAACTTTTTACATCTAGATCGCTTAAATCGAGCAAGGCTGGGGCCCCCCTGGGTGCTCACCGTGTGCAGTCCCATGAAGGTGCGGCGTTTGAAGTCACAGTTAGGATTCTGCTGCGAGAACCCCTCACTTCGGCGCGCAAGACCCTTGAGGCCTTCTTTATTAGCGCTAGGTCCCCCAAAATGAACAGGAAAGACGAATGCCTGGCCATAACCAACGAACTCGCGCCATTTTCTGACCTCTGTGGGCCATCTGAACCCCCACTGTGAGTCAGATTAACGGTGGTCGACATCAAGTTCGGTCGTTCGTTGAGGTGGGTCCAAGTGTTTTGTGATTGCGATGCCTTCCTACAACCACTGGTCTAGGGGACATTCTTGAAGTTTGAAATGATGTTTGGGGATGAATCGCACTGATCTTTGGCTTTCCAGGCTCTGACGAAGGCGACGAAGGCCGAAACGTTAGCCAAATAAAAAGTTGTTGACATCTTGGCTTCGGTTTCAAGAAAACTGACGTGAAGTACCACAAACCATGCCAAGATTTACTGAAAGTCGAACATGGATAGTTTCCTCTCAGAAACACTGTGATTTTCGTTTCCCACTAAAGAACGATCATAAGAAGTATTCAAAAACACCCAGCACTATCCGGTAAGAGACTTAAGTCTCTAAGAAGACTCAACTTCCGAAACGCCTTGGTGAAATTTGGTGCTGTTCTCATAATGTCGCGTTTATCTTAATCAAAAAGCGAAGAATAACGTCCGGAGCCCTTCTAAGTTCCATTTTCTACAGGATTCAAAAAGAAATTGCTAATCATTCCGTAGCTCGACTGAAATTTCGCGCATTGTGACCACCTGGCGCTTAATTTTTCTTTTTTGTGACGATTTGCCCTTTTTCGAAGTCCAACAGTTGCTTTCCTTTCCTGATAACCTAAGAAAGAAAATTGAGACTGCCAATCAGTTTCATCGAGCAGAAATGAAATGCAACGAAGAAACACGGGGTGGCTGTATCAGTTGGAGGAATATGAACAGCGCCCCATAAAAATTTTTGGCATTTCAACCTGGAATTTTGTGTTGATTTTCGAATTTTGCGGTCAAATTTGACACAGTTTCTCTATGGACATTTTCCCAAAAACTTTGAAGAATTCAAGATTCTAACAATTTTTAGCTGACTTGATCATTAGGAGGCGCAGTGTTTTCATGCCGATCTGCTAGACTAAGCTTCTATCGCGAAGCACACGTGCACTATGATTGTTTGTGGTCTGATCTTTCCAAAATCCCAAAATTTCACTTCTAGCTTCCTCACCTCCCCTAATTGCTCTCAACTTACAAAATAACCCCTTCAAAACTCCTGTCATGCCACTGCGGATCTAACTACGATGATGGAAAGGCCTCAGTTAATTCCATCAGCTGGCTAAGCTGTCTTGTATATGTTGGAAGGTTAATAAGAATTCACTCTCTTGGAACTTTGCTTTTCATTTCATTTCCAACATAGCATCCGCGCAGCGGTCGATTTGCCTAGTACTCTTAGACGCTGATTGCGGCAATTTCGTCCAGCTTTATCAGAACAGCCAATCATAATTTATACCCTGTAAATGCTTTCCCAATTTTAGTCTGTCTTCATCAGAGCAAATAGAGAATTAGAAAGCAAGAACGTGAATATAGAAGAGAATGTCAGTATAGACGTTGGGACGGATCAAGGTATGAAGCATTTATGCATAAAAATGTACACGTTTCTTTTTAGAGTTCATAGGCTTCTGCTGAAACCGCAGCCTCTAATGCTTACGCAAAAGCACTACTTAGTGCAGTAGAAAAGGCGAAAGCGAAAAAAAATCAGCGGTGGGACGCTCGTCCCAAAAACAATTTATTTTGAATTCTTCTCCAGTAATGTCTGTTGACTAATGATAATTCGACAGGAATATTGCAGCACATTAGTAAACATCGGTGTTAGTGCCTAAAATCAACATTGTTCAATGAAAGTGATCCAAGCTAAGAAAAGAAGTTCAGACTGCACTGTGGAGATGGCTCTCAGAGATATGAAGTGTACGGCACTGGTTGGTGATGTCGAGTACAATCATGGAAGTGATGCCTACAAGGAACTCTGGTCGCGAATCAGTAAAGTCTATGGCACCATCCTCGTCAATCAGTTAGAGGAAAATAACTTAGAGGCCCTGAAAAACATCACTGTCGAAGGATGGGCATGTGAGATTTGCGCATGTTTATCAGACCTTATCAGCTAATGATTGGTACAATTCAGCTCGAGTAGTGAAGATCGTTAACAATCGCAACCTGAAGCACATTGACGGATTATTGCACATGAAAGTGGATGGCCCAAGGCCATGGTTTTGGTTCCATAACAATTCAAGATTTTGCCACACTATCGATATTAGAAAGAAACTTGAAGAGAAGTTACATAGGCGACTAGAATGGGAAGATAAATGTCGTAAGTTATCCTCTCATGAGGCATCTTGATATCACGTTAACGTGCTACTGCTGTTTTACTAAGTGCACACATGCGAAGGAGGGAAGGTCAACACAAAATACCTCGAGCAGTTCGACAAATTTTGCAATGAGATCGATGGAGAACTTATCATTGAAGGACAAACAGGCACGTAAGAATTATCTTACACAATTTCCATTGATATGTGAAACATCGAGAACGGATCGCATTTTGAGTACGGCCTCAACGACCATCGAAACTGTAATGTATTTACCTGTCTCGCACTTCTATCTGTTTGACAAGCCCATTTGTCTGTTTCAGCTACGGATCCGTTAAGATGTTCACCCCCTTCCCATTCAGGGATTTTACTTCACTTGTAGAGTTACTAACCCGAGCCGGTCAAGCTGAGTCAGTGTGTGCTAAGCACGCTTGGAGAAACAGAGACTAGTTCACATTCCAAAAAGCTCTGAAACCACAAGAAAGGTCAACCGCCACGAGAACGATGGAAGAGAAGCGAAATCACATGTCAATTGGGCGGGCGTCAAGGTGGATGGGAAATCATAAGTTGCCTCCTTCCACACGGGTAAAAACTTGAGAGACGTACGCGCTTGCGTGGTAATTCGCTAATGTGCTCTATGAGATAAGGGCAGATGGGCAGCCTGTCAAAGAAACCAGAGTGGAAGTTCCACTACCATTCTAGATGAAGTGACTTTCTTGACTAGAGTTCCACCAGAACATCTGAGGCAGGCCATCATGTTCTCTCTACACGGCTTCACAAGCACGCAGCGAAGAAAGTGGCTTGTGCTCCGCTTCAATCGGAGCGTTCACGCTGCCGATATCAGCCTCCGTGTTCAAAACACAGGCATCTCTTGGCACCTGTGAAAACCGTGCTCTCACATGGGACCTTAAGCGAAATATTTCAACAAGCTGCTAAGGTTTCTTTGGCTTAACGTTTTTCAACAAGGCGAAATTCGCTCCGTAAGCGCAAGGATATGGTAAAGTGGCATTCAGAGTGGCATGAATGGGACTCGTGCCTGGATTGCTTCTTCTACCTGGATTTTTCTGCTTGGCAGCTTACCCAGTGCATCCAAGAAGTGAGTATTGGTCTTGCGCAGATTATAACGGGGGTGTTCTCGTTTCGCTCGTGAATTAAACTTGTGGATTGACTCAGCAGGGCGCCGGTCAAGTCGTAATATGGTCGCAAGTAGAAAAATGATACAAGTATATCTCTAGTAATTGTATATAATACAATGAGTCATTCTTTGAAGGAGGGTTCCACGATAGGAACGAAGGCCAAAGAGGTGGGGAAATCGTTTACTCAGAAGACAGGCGGACCTTCTCCGGACAGGGCCCAAAATATGACCTCGGTGATCTAGACACCGCAGCGTTGAAGAGGATTTGAAAGGCGCTGCCTTTTCAGCGTTAATTCCGCCTAATGCAACGCTCATGATGGTGCTTCTAATATGCAAGTTATCATGAACGATGCTGGTCGATATAACGACACGTAAAGCTTTTTTACGTACAGCTTGATATTCGCAGGGCGTGGAGCGCTTTTTGAAAACGGTCTTTTTTGCATGAAATAGGGGCAGGTGCAGTGAACACAGATCTATGGTCCATTTCCGCTAAATGGCCTTCTGAATGCCAAAAAAGGAGTGAAAATCATTTTGTTGGAAACTGCAGTTTTTACTTGTTAAACGTGGTGTGTTTCATTCATGGCGTCAACTATAGGCATAGTAAAAGGTCGTAGTGAACTGTGCATCGAAAATAACGTGAGGTTTAGCCAAAATCGGATCCTTTGTTCATTGGCTAGCGTGAAGTGTTTCGCGACGACGCAGTCCCCGGGGCTTCCTAGGTAGCACTGGCTCATTTCCTAATGGCATTCGGTTCTAAAGTGACCCAGCTGGTGCAGGCGAAACAGCTATGTTTTCATCTGTGTGATAGAGTGTGTATCCAATACGTGTTAATGAACATCTGTTTTCGCCAGTAAGATGAGAAAAATTTGACACTCATCGGACAAATCTAGAATGCATCCATGGTCTGCTCTGCGAGGGTTGTCCACGCTGATCACAAATACGAATAGTTGCTGGTGTCATTTATTCTCATTCTAGAGATACAATTTTCTAGCCAGTTTTCAGTGAAAACCTAGCGCACGGGGTCATTGCTGCTCCTGGTCACGACAATGACCAGTCAGACACTCATTTTGGCACTGGTGCAGTTTGGAGCCAAGATGGAGGTGCCAGCATAAAATGCAAAAACGGTTTGCTGGCAGGCGGAGGATGCGTAAACACAAAATCCAGTCAACCGTTGCTTAAACACGATAGGTCCACGAACATCTATCCGACTGGGAGACTGCCGACATCCAAGCTGCAGATAGCTGTTATGAATCTCCCGCACACTCTCGTAGCATGTAGCATGACAAGGATCCATTTTTGGCTAAACCTCACGTTATTTTCGATGCACAGTTCACTACGACCTTTTACTATGCCTATAGTTGACGCCATGATGAAACACACCACGTTTAACAAGTAAAAACTGCAGTTTCCAACAAAATGATTTTCACTCCTTTTTTGGCATTCAGAAGGCCATTTAGCGGAAATGGACCATAGATCTGTGTTCACTGCACCTGCCCCTATTTCATGCAAAAAACCGTTTTCAAAAAGCGCTCCACGCCCTGAACGACCTCCCCTCGTTAAGTGTGCCAAAAATGAAAAGGTTTAGGATGGAGTCTGGAAGTTGTTCCGAAAGGTTTTCAAGAAAAATGTTTCACAGACACTCGACAAAACGTGAGCGATATACATGGGAACAGGGACAAACATACAAGGGGAAGCAAACGAGCTCTGCATCAGGGAGCGGGGGAACGTACAAAGAGTTACTGAAGAATAGAATGCATAAGTGAAATGAAAGTCAAACACATGAGTAGGGAGTATGAAAAAATCTCGAGAAACACGCACAAGGTTTTTAAAAATGAGTGATCAGGACGTAAGAAGCTAGAAGATGTACGCTTACTCTCCTCCGGGTGATCCTGTAGGCGTCTCACAATGATCTTCGGTCCTTCCATGAGTCCCTTCACCATGGCATCTAGTGTCAGGAGGAAAGGAACGGGCTCAGAGCTGACCCTTGGTGCACCCCAACCGTGATGTCCACTTCCTTCGTTAGGCCGTGTGGGGTGCGTATGCTGCCTTCGCCCCATCGTACATATCCTTCACCAGAAAGGTCAAGTTTTCTAGCATGTTCTGGTCTCTGAGGGCTTGCTGTAGAAGGTCCAACGTTCTTCAGTAGTTTGCCATCACTCGCTTAGCGATGAAGATTGCATCCGTTGTTGACTTTGAGGCATGCACGGAAGTGTTCCTGCTCTCGCTCGTAGAGCTTTATAGTATGAGCAGCCAACTTGATCTCCTGACACTTGAAGCAATCCATTGAATCACCTCTCTCTTTGGAGATGGGAATGTACGTTGTGCTCCGAGCAACCGACTTCCTTCCGCGGTTAGTGTTGGCGAATCAGGTGAGCCATCTTAACCTTCCTATTCGAGCGGTGCAAAACCTTAGCCAGTATGTAGACGAACTTTTCCGCATTTCGGCATTCCAACGTCTCAAACAAGACGTTTATTTCCACGTTCTTCGCCTTAGCGACGACTGCCGTGGCGAGCTTCTTCCAACTTTTGTAGAAGGAGTCCTACTGGCCAGCGTTTGTAAGATTCCTTATTCCGCTAACCTGTACGTTTCTTTCCTCCAGATCTTTCCTCCAGACAAGGCAGCGTGGTTCAGAAAGTGCGGTTGCACTTTCTGAACTACGCTGCCTTGTCCCCCCGATCTCACCTCGTGTCTCGCCCAGAGCATCCTTAAAGGCAAACTCCGGAATTAAACTGGTGCTAAGAGCGCTTCGTAGTGATAGCTTAGCTGCGGAACGACCTGAAAGTGGAAAGGAAAGCAAGAGAAATCTTTGGGAACGCTGAAATTAAGGCCTTAACCTTCAAAAAGGTCGGATGTGGTACGATGGCGAGACAGGGCGATCAAAGAGGTCAAAACACGCGAGAGAGAACGTCGTTTGAGAGAGCACGCTGATCTCTACATCAATGCACGCTGATCTCACCACATCTCGCGGTGGGTGGGAAGCGTTCGATGGTTGGAGGCCCGTAAGGATTAGCGCCCTAACCGCGCGATTTTCGCGACCAAGTTGAAGTGATCTAGGTAGGTACGGGTCTTACAATTTCCCTCGCGGTATCCTTCCTACTAGTCGGGCTAATCCCGGGGTTTGCCTTCAACGCATTATGGGATGACTTCAGCCGCGCTGCACCGAATCGTTTGTACAGTCCTTCAGGATCTGGGAGATCCAACTTCCATTATCCCTTCGTTTGAGGTCGCTCTTCTCCGCTTGGTGCAACTTCCACCACCGGACTTCTTCCTCTCGGCTTCTTACCCTTGCCTGCTTTGGGGAGTCTATGGTGATGCATGCCTCTTTTTCCGCCTTGCACTCCTACCAGACCGCTTTTTTCACTGCCAACGTGACCATTCAGATCACTTGCTATGGTGAGGTGGTCGCCTACCGGTATCAATCTTATCGTCGTCATAGCATTGTCCAGACTCGGATGAAAGTCTCCGGCTTGCATTCCGCTTGGTTGTAGAGTTCGACACTTTCCCTGAGGTGCATAAGCGGAGAGTTGCCCATACCTCCCCGAAAGCAACCTCCACAGCCATCTTGCTGTACAACAGATCGCCCTGCTCGATTCTGTTTACAGCAAGACTGCTAATCCTTGAAAGAATTTTTCACACCAGCGCTTGTGACATAGCGCCGTCTTCCGGCACGTGTCTCTCCCCGTCGTATTGTGAATTCGACCCCTTACCTGTTTCTCCTGGCCTTACTCTTCTTGTAGCTCACTCCCCAAGGTATTCGCTTAGCATTTTTTGCGATCCGCAACCTCTCGCACTTCCACATACGCCTCTATTCAATACCTAATGTTTATCTTTACACAAAATATCAAGCTCAGTTTTATCAACATAAGAAAAAATTGTTTCAGAAATACAGCACAGAGACGGCCGAATACATAATTTAGCTCTATAATAGAACGAATCAATGACGATCTTTGGTGAAGTGCAAAACCAAAAGGCTAATAGAAAACTTGATCGTTTTTGACTTCATTTAGAATCGATTACTAACATCCTGATTAAGACTAAAAACCTGAGACTTAGGTCTACTGCCATAAAAGCTTTTATTCAACAAAAATAACCATATCTAATCCCCACGAGAAAGAAAATCGTGTGATATAATTATGAATTATTTGCTTCGTGGGCAGTGCATCCCAACATTAGAATACCAATTTTGCCTTTTGAAAACAATGATTGCGATGGTTGGGAAGTAGAATCAAACAGGGACGTGATTGATGAAAGGGCGTTGGAAGCAGGTCGGTCCTACGTTGCTACAAGTAGCAACGGGGGGTCGTATTTTGATGAGTTTTTAGAGGGGGGGTCGTATATTTTGATGAGGTTGTAGAGGGGGGTCGTACTTGCTTCGATTGTAAGAAGTTGCATGAGGTGAGGGAGGAGTGGCGCGGGAGAAAATTTGCCGTTTCAGCGCGCGTATATACCCCCCTCCCCCTAGAAAATGAAGCGTGGGATTAAAGGTAGGAGGGGGTAAATTGGTGGAAATTTAGGGAATTTAGGTAATTTTTACGGTTTCAGAGTGACTATATACCCCCCCCCCCCCGCTCGACGGCATTTTTGGAGGAAAAAGTGGGCGGAGTTTTCGTGGGTCGAGTGATACCAGAATGAAATACTATAGCGAGGAATATGGTGGTCGAGGGTCGAGAAGGGGGTCGTACCAAATCCACCTTTGGGGAGGGGGGTCGTAAAAATTTTTCGAAAAAGTAGCAACCCGAATTCAGACCGACCCTGGTTGGAAGGCGGTCACGAGTAAAAGCCAGCTGCGCGAAGGTGTGGGCGGGGCGTCTTTCTGACACTCCTCCACCAATCACATCCCAAGCCGACTCCGACTGCCCCCAGCCACCGCAATCACTGCTCTTAATATGGTATTAAGAAAAGAGTTTTCAGAGCCTAGCCTGGAAGTGAACGGCAACCGTAATTTCACCATGATAGGTTTGAATTCTATTACAAAAATTCATGGTGATGTTCTTGTAATTACTGAAGATCTTGCGAATGTTCCTGAAGATGTTAAGAAAAACATAACAAGCATAACCGATGGCAATGCGACATTTTTGAGTATCGAAGAATATGTTACAACGGAGAGACCTGGTACGCTTAAGGAATCTACCGTAACAATCTCACTGACGGCCGCCCCCATACGAACTGAAGGTAGCGCTAGTTCGTGCTGTCTTAGAATAATAAATCTAGCTGATAGAATTTGAGTTCACTTTCTGTTATTCTTATTACTCCCTGTTACTCAAAGAATCGTGCACGGAAATTGCGTGATGCTACATATTTACCCCATGATTCGGGGTTTGGGACCTTTCTTTCACGATGAGAAGAGAATAAACCGGAATAAACGTTATCTTTGGTGGAGTTCTCAAAAACTGAGGAGTCTATTACTCGTTTAATTCTCGCCTTAGAGCTCTCGCAAATGTTGACCAGGATCAAAGGAGGCATTGAGAAAAAAGGTAGAAACTCCTCCACCCCCCCCCTCCCTTCTCCCCGACATGGAGCCAAACATGGAACCAAATTCAGCATTCTGAAGTCTTTTGCTTTCTAACGGATGTAAATATGTATTGCAAGGCCACAACTGAAATATTCTTATGAATATGAAGTGATGCTAAAAGTGGCGTTTCTTCTTGAGTAGTGCATTCTTTCAGCCATTTTTACACCTTGCTGATAGCGTGACGCAATAACGCGTCCCACTTTGCGCACCTCGTGGGACATTGTGACGCGGTAACGCGTCCCACCCAAGTCATCCCTTTTTCTTGCGCTTGCGCGACTTATTCCTAAGGTCTTTGTACTCATGTTTGCTTTTTCTTAAGGTTCTTGTTTGCTTTTTTTTCGGCAAAAGTGCGCCCGCATTCTCCCAATTATAGAAGTTGTACCACAAGTCTTTGGCCATTTTTCAGTTTTTTTTTCAAATCCACTTTTCTTCTTTGGCCCATTCTGCAGTCTACAATC
>MU882831.1:0-25675 GCA_036418205.1 Ostertagia ostertagi
CCCCTCCTTCACTGCCCCCGCCGTCTTCAGAATATGACGTCATCTGCCGCCACCGTCGAGCTCAACGAGGCTTACCGTAATCGCTCCGGCCTGAAGCTGCTACATAATTTCTTCAATGGATTAACTGTTGAATAGCTTCCCAGAGACATTAGCTGTGACTATGCAAAACCGCTTTTGACCAGCGTTTCAGGGACGTCGTAATGGTCTATGGTACCTCGACGACCTCGTTGAGCTCGTACCGTGAACCATGTTTCCGTGGGAAAATCTTCTGATGTCGTCGGTGTAGAAGGCTGTCATGTAACTTTAGATAGATTAGAATGTGCTCTTTAATACTAAGTTGGGGCAGTCGATTTGATTCTAGCAAAGTGTGATTAATGCTGTCTGAAATGTGGAGTGAAGTGTCTCTTTTTTTTTGGCCACCCCTGTACAATCAAACAGACACTACAGACAGCGCTTTACACATATAATGAGATCTAGCAGTTCGGGTACCATACACAGATTCGCATGCCTTCTGAGATTCTGTAACCCCCACTCTTCAAAGTAAAATTAATGTCAATTTGAACATCTACTGTATCACCTCCCGTAATCTCCTGAAACCACTCATGAACGCCTTCTCTCACACCCAACAGAAGGTTCGAAGTGTAATCAAAATTCATCATCTCCATGTAACAAGGATGGAGGAAGGTTCTTCTGTATACTGAAATTGTTCGATAACAACATGCCTGCTAAACTAGAGCCAAAACAGCTAATATCAGGCGCTTTTACCATGTCTAAGAGGAATGACCCCATTCGCTTGCAGAATCGTGAGGCGTATGCGGCTCACGTTGTAATCAGTGATGGAGTATTCATAGTTGGCGATCGTACGTGTGATTAGGCGATTAGGCGAGTAGACGGGAAGTCGGTTACGCGAGTAGGCGATTGGACGATAAGGGAAGGATAAGTATTCACATGTTGCTTCGCTCATTGCGCGACCGAATTGTCGCCTAATCGCCTTGTCGCACGTAGGATCGCCAACTATGACCCCATGAGCCGCGGGTGCAGTAAGAGCAGGAAAATGGGGGATCTTAATACGTGCCCAGCTAGCTGTTAAGTTTTATGGTTCCTTACACTCGCATCGGCGGCGGAAACGTTGTGTAGTAATTAAGCTTGTTCCAGTTTCGGTTAACCAGATCGACATATCGCCAACGAATTATGTTTCGAAAAACTTGACAAATGGCTGTTGCTGAATAATGAAAGAATTAAGAAGTTTCAAGGGGCAACAGAATGAGTCATGAGGTTATCCGCCATTGAGCACTCGCATGTACGTTGTCAAGGTCCTTTTTGTGCGGGCCTGGCGGACTCAGGTGCTTAGATGTTATTATGAGAAGAGTGGGACTTTGTTCTGGATACGACTCCGAACTGCCCGCGTTACGATTCTATTTTATCAAGTCGGCGGGTGTTACGGCAGTAAATGGCTCGGAGACGGAGTTATATCCTCTTTTCGCACTGTGGATCAAGGCAGACCTTGCAATAACGATCTTGAGGATTATTTCGTGGAGGGAGACTCCCAGGAGTAGTATACCCATCATTGCCGAAAGAAGTAATGTGGTTCCGGTAATGGGGCAGTACATTTGTTTGAGCCCGAGGGAGTCCGATGAGTAGCATTGGTTATGGAGGCGAGTGGAGAGAGGGGCATGATAATCTGACGAGGATCTAGACACGCTGCCAAGTGAGGCAAAGAGCTAAATGGTGGCGTGTGGAGCCAACACTGTATTCGTAAGCGTCTATTCTTGCAAGACAAGAATTGAATACGTTTTTTCGTTACAGTGATGAGCGAAATGTAAAGATAGACCGGTTCCGATGCTAAAAAAAAGATTGACAATCGCAATCAGATTAAGTACTTGTGTTTCAACTCCGGCTCTGACAATCTTCGGCTCATACGCACTACCACCAAGCTACGACAAGGGCGAATCGAATCTCTAGAAGAGTAGCATGTGCTGAGAACAGCATAAGCCGAAGCTTCACCAGCTTTAAAGAGACATCTCCGACTTTATATGAAAAAGGTGCTGCAATCCATAGGTCCGTGAAGAAAATTATCCACAATTTAAGCTCTGGCCTCCTCGACGGCCACGTCTCCCATTTACATGTCATCTCATACGGATACGTCGCCTTGCCCCTTCAGTCTTCCCTTCCAAGTCCGCCACGCTGTCTTTAGTAGAAAAAAATATAATAGAACAGCATTCGGTGACGACAGGATCAGAGAGGAATCTCCACGAGCCAGCCGTAAGCTGTCAACAAAACTAGATCGAATTTTAATCGCACTAACTGCAAGGTATCCATCCCTCTAAGAAACAGCAGACGAAAAAAAACCGAAATAAAACTGATCTTGACAACTATTGCCCAATCTGCCTGTTGCATATTGTTTACGAGCTTTTTGCTCGAGTCATCCTTATAAGATCCAGTAATCGCTCGGACAGCCATGCGAGCAAGCAGCAGGGTCAAGCGAGGCGTTAAGGAAATTTTGGAAATACGACCCTCCGCCCTGCGACGTGTCGAGGATTCCTCAACGCACACTTCACCCTGGCTGAATCCCATTGAGATTCAGCACGACCGGTCATATCCACAGTTATCACTGCTAGACTCGCTGAAGCGTCGCGAAAGCACAAGATGCTCTTTTGTCTCACGTTCATCGTTCTGAAGAAAGTTTCGACTCATTGGAGGCAGAAGCAGAATTCTGGGCCTTGAGCAGCTGGCCCCTCCGACTCAGTACACACACTCTTCAGCGTTACTCTCGTGGCATCATCCGTCAGCTTGAATGGGAAGACATGGAAATGAAGATCGATAGACTGCAAATTCACCTCTACTTTTGCTGACGACAACTCGCGTGGGAAGGTTGATTCGTAGCTCAATTAATTGAGAAGATGCTGATGCAGAACGCACTACCTTCTGGTGCTTCATACTCTCAACGTAGTGAACATCTCCGAATGCTGCGGCTACGTGTACCTAGGTCGGGAAATCAATATGATGGAACGACCTAGCTCCAGAGCTGAGCAGGAGGAAAAGAGCAGCCTGGGGAACATGCAGCAACATCGAGGGGGAACATATGCCTCATAGACCTGGGCTTTGAGCGGGCAGAGCGAGAGTCACCGTCAATCCAAGCGTTGTGATCAGGACGATGCTGAAGGTATCCCTATGCAGGCAAGCAGGACGAAGTCTGGGTTCCGAATCTCAACTATCGAAATCAGTTATTCTACTATGTTCGCCAGGGAACAATGATCAGACCGACCGAAAACGGTACCGACTGAATCCTTAGGGATGTCAACGAGAATCAGAACAATTGTGGGCCCGATAGACAAACTCCCTTGTGGAAGTTTTGAACGGAAGCAAAAATCAGCTCCGCGTTTTAACGGAGGAGGATTATTGGAGCACTATGGTACGATACAAGGACGAATAGATACCTTACTCGCATTCGCTCGACGGGCTCGATACACAACGAGATTTTATGTGACACAAGTAGTCGTGGAGTGAAAAAAACAAGCAGGGTGAAGATTCAAAAGGGAATATGGAAAAAACGTTTCAATTTAGTCGTATTCTCGATCACAATTGATCCTTGCACATCAGTGTATTCTCGAAAGCGCTTAATTCAACGAATTACAATGGTAACTGATAATTCTTGTTACAGTTCGACCACAAACTGTGGGTCCATGGCAACAAACAACGACTTTCTTGATTTTTGATATGCCACCTTTCATCGTAGACTCCGCCGTCATATTGCAATCCTATCCTACTATATATAAGCGGCTAGCGTGTGTCTGTTGGTGTGTGTGTGTTTGACCGGAAATTCATAGCTCGAGTCACAGTAACGATAGCGCAGTGGTTCTTACATATGTTATAGGGAGTGGGATCATACTAATATATAAACCAGAGTTTGTTTGTCTGACCGCTCCCCAAAAATTCGCAAGTGTCTGAAAAAATAGATCTGAAATGTAGGTCTGAAAAAATAGGGCCTTAATAGGGTACACACCGCTCTACAAAATGGAATATATTGGCCATAAGAAACTCCGCCTCCTGTGGGCGGGGCGTGCGCTTAAAGTAAAATTTTTCGTGAAAAAATAGGCGTTTTTCGTCCAAAAACATCCAAAAAACCAGGTAATGGGGGTTGAATAGACCATAGATCACCCCCCTATCATACTATTATATAAACCAGAGTTTGTTTGTCTGACCGCTCCCCAAAAATTCGCAAGTGTCCCCCACATGTTTATAATTCTTCCTTCAAAAATCACCTAGGGAGGGCGGGTCAAGTTTGGAATGGGTAGAGTATGAGCAAATGAGGCAGAGCAGAATTATAAAGATCCCTACTATATATAAAGCGCTATGTCTGTCTGTTTGTGTGTGTGTGTGTGTGCGTGTGTCACGAAATTCATAGCACGCGTCGCAGCAGTCGTTAGGAGCTGATTTTTTGATATGATATAGGGGTGGGACGGGAACATATTTGGTGGGGGTCACAAAGTGATAACGACTGATAAGAGCAGATAAGAGGCGCTGAAACACAAATTTCACGAAATTCATAGTGCGCTTCGCAGCAGTCGTCAGGAGCTGATTTTGGGGCATGATATAGGGGGTGGGACGGGAACATATTTGGTGGGGGTCAAAAAGTGATAACGACTGATGAGGACTGATAGTAACGATATGCGTACGAACGTAGAGAGCACTTGAAATAGAAAATAGAGAGCAGATTGTAGATAATGCATTTCATTTCAATATCATTTCATTAGCGTTGTAATTGTAAACTCAAACACCTTTCGACCGCTACACCTTCTAGAGTTCTTGAGGATGAATGGGATGCTCGAATAAATATGATAATGAATACTGGGCATTCCGTTTTGAGATATTCGACCGCTAAATTACCTCGATACTCGACGCATAGTGGTTGTTTACATCATCACTTTAGCTGTGCACTTCACTGCGCTTATCAAACAGTGAGATACAGCCAGCCTATGCAACGGACAGTAATACATTTAACGAAGCAGCTATAATTTAGCGGTGAAACCTAAAGCTTCATCGATTGTCAGTTCTATCAATGCGCGCGGTAGCGGGCGGAGCTAAACTGGTTATAATCGATGTCAGTTCTCTCAGTGCGCGCGGTAGCGGGCGGAGCTAAACTGGTTTCGATATAATCAGCTTACTTAATAGAATTCGACTGCATAAACTTGAACAAGTCTTCAGCAAATGATAAGTTTCATTTCTGACTATTAAGAAAACCCAAACTCATTGAACCGCTAATCCTTTCGTGGTTCTAAATAATGATGAATGTAAATGAATGATAAGCATTAGCTCCTCACTTATGTAAATAGGTATATTTCATTTTTGTTTTGAGACTGACGACTTAATGGAGTATTTCATGCTGATATTCCATTGGTCCTCCAGTTTCGCTAAAGCCTGTCGTGTGATGCGCGCGATAGCGGGCGAAGCAAAACTAGTATATTATTACAGCGGTTGGTGCCGCCCGCATATCGCGCGCATCACAGAGGTAGGGAGGAACGAACACGGATATGAATTAGAGAGATTACAAAGTCGGTGGAGTGAGCCGCAACCAGTCTAACACATTCGCGTATGCTATGCTTTCGGGGAAGGGGATGCGTCCCCTAAGTCGTATGCTATCCGTCCCCGAAGCTCATTCGGGGAGAGGCCACGCCCACCGAGCTTCGGGGACGCGTCCCCCTACCATTATCGTTGGGGGAAGCATCCCCGAAGGCTAGAGTAGTCGCCGCGGCGCGCACTATTTTCGCTGGAGCACATTATTTTCTTATGGGAATTACATATTATCCTGAAGCTGCGCTTCATTGAAGCGTAAAGAGGATTATGCTGCAAAGCATCGGTGGCGTCGTTGGTGTCTGCGCAAGATGCAATGGATCATATGTCCATGGCTGTGATAACAGCTGCTAATACTGGTTCAGCGCTATGGATAGAGGGAAAATTCTGTAAAAATCAAGAACCATGTTCCACTCCAACAAACTAGGATCCTGCGCTGAAAAAAAGGTGCATGCGTCTTGTGCAATATACAAATTCATGCGCACCTGTTCACTACGCATCATGTTTAGATAGGATAGAGATTGCATTTATTTACTGATTTTGTAAGTAGAGTACTGTGTTGTTGGAATATCTGCTGTCAATTGAGTATTACAGTTATACAGCTCCTCTTCTGATCCTTACGTTCATGGGCGTACTAGAAATTAGGGTCACAAAGCGAGCGGTAGGGAAATTGATAAAATTGCAGTTCATAATCGGGAAAAACACGTTCTTGGTATTATCAAACGATAGAATAAAGCACTGAAATGGATTTAAAGAAGAAATAACCTTTCAGAAAAAAAAACGATCAGTCATATTGTGAGTAGAACATAGTATAAAGAAGGGTCGGCGCAGTGCACCTAAAGTATTCGGAACCATGACAATATTCTCATTTCCGTGCTCATTCATTTCCCCGCTTGCACAAGTACCCACCCTCGAGCTCCCTCCGTCTGTAGAAATTTGTATTCATAAATAATATGGATTTATCCTCACATAGTATCCCTTATTGTGTCTCGATCGAATAATAAAACTGAACGCAGCTAACAGGTATTCACTTGTTAAACGCAATTGTATGCGTGGCTTTAAGGTCATTCGAATTTCGCGCTCTATAAGCTCTGCGTCTTCTCTCCCCGAATGAATTTCGGGAGCATAGCATACGCCCTGCTTCGGGGACGTCTGCTTCGGGGATTTTCCCCGAAGCAGAACTCTTCCCCTTCCCCGAAAGCATAGCATACGGCCCATTGACTGATTGGCGCGAAATGCCACGTGTGATCGATTCGAGTTCGACGCGCCCTCTTGTCGTTTTCCCGTGCACTGCACGGCGACGAGCGTCCGTGCTGGTATATAGGAGAAAGTATAGCAGTTAATCGATCAAGTGGTTTAGCGGCACCCTGGAGCTAACCTCCCTTGCCCTGCGCGCGAAGCGCTGCGTATATTTTTGGATAGTCGTCCAAAGTCGGCTGTGGTGGTGGGTCACTTGTCAGCGAGGATATATACCTCTCACGGTGGTGCCCCACGGATCTCTTTCACTGAGGGTCCTCTCTCACTGAAAGATCTCGAGCCGGTTGGTGGCGAGGCTACGTGGCGCGACCCCAGGTGGCGGATAGGGGGTAAATCGCGGACCAAAAGCCACCATGTACTTGCCCTGAGACGCAGGTGGATTCAGGGGATGGACTCCCTGTTTCTGTAGTGCTGTGTTGATTCATACCAGCTGTCTCCACTCAGGCGCATCCATGCATGCTTGCGTGTGGTGCGCTCTGTGTGTGTGCGGTTGGTATCCTGCATGTCGGCACAGCCAAAAGCTTGCATTCAAGTGACTGGGAAGTACATGGGAGGCGATTCGGGGCCGCCTCCAAAAATAAGCCCTTGTTCCGCTCCAGGATAGCGTGGCTAACTACCTGGAGGTCTATCCTAGCCCACACGACAGAGCCTGGCAAGCTACTCGTGTGCCTTCAATATGCCGAAAACAGCAATATGGATGGGCCTCATTCCCCTGAACCTGAGGGAGCCCCCAATACGGCAGCGTTGGGTAGGACCGCTCGGGAGAGGCTGCTAGAATCTCAGGGCCCGGATAGGCTGCCTAAACGAAGAAGGACTAAGATGGCGATCTGTACTTTCAACGCACGAACGCTTGCATCCGAAGCTCACATCGAAGATCTGATGATGCAGGCCAGGAAGATCAAGTACGACGTCATCGGACTGACCGAGACGAGAAGGCACCGCCCGCTACACGCCGTTTTCGATACTGGAGAAGAACTGTTCCTTGGAACATGCGACAGCAGAGGCGTTGGTGGTGTGGGTGTCCTCGTCAACACGCACTTGGCCATAAACATCGATTCGTACGAAAGCCTTACGACCCGAATCGGACGTTTGAGATTGAGAAGATGTGGTTCAACTCCTGCTTTGACAATCTTCGTCGCCTACGCACCAACATCCAGCTACGACGAAGAAGAACACGAAGCATTCTATATGGAATTGGAGAAGTTCTACAGGGAAGATCATACCTTCTTCAAGGTCATCGTCGGCGACTTCAACGCTAAGATTGGCCCAAGAAGAACGGCTGAAGAACTTCACATCGGTACTCACGGAATGGAATGGAATGAGCAGGGTGAGAGACTGTCGGAGTTTATCATGTCGACCAACACCATCCATGGTAACTCACAGTTCCAAAAGCCCTCACCTTCGTTGGACTTGGGAGTCACCTGATGGACAGTTCCATAACGAGATAGACCACATCATCTTCAATCGAAGGTTTTGCCTGACCGACGTCGCTGTTGTTCCGAAGTTCTACACGGGATCGGACCATCGTCTCCTCCGCGCAAAGTTCCACTTTTCGATGCGTGTTGAGAGAGCCTCGAAGTTCAGGAAGCGAAGCCCCAGGACAGTCATCAACTGGGATCACTTCGCTTCCCTCGTCAGCTTATGGGAGGATTCCGTCATCGAAAACATCGACGAGGAGTACTATCGGCTCGTTGAACATCTTCACGATTGTGGCAAGAAGGCAGAGAGTTTGAAAGTCACCAAGGGACGTCTGTCTCCGGAAACTCTCGAACTGATACGCCAGCGTGGAGCCGCACGAGCTGCAGGCAATCACCGACTCACGTCCGAGCTTGCGAAGCTATGCAGAGAGGCGATAAAGGAAGATCTCAAGGAGCGAAGAGCAGCAGTATTAGCTGAAGCAGCAGAGGCTGGGAGGAGCATCCGCAATGCCCGCCGAAGCTTTGCCAGCTACAAGACCAAGATGACCTGCCTCCGACGTCCGGATGGAACAGTTACTGCATCCCGAAGGGCAATGGAGAAAGTCATCCACGACTTCTACTCGGATCTCTTCGATAGCCATGTCCATCTGCCCACTTATCAACTGCAACAGGATGGATACGTCGTCCCCTCTCTCTTCCGAAGTCCGACACGCCATCAAGTCGGTGAAGAATCGTACAGCACCCGGTCTCGACAGGGTCAAACCGGAACATCTGAAGAATGCGCCGCCAGTCATCATCAAAACTCTGGCTCGACTCTTCACGCGCTACCTGTCGGAATGCAAGGTACCCACTCCGTGGAAAACCAGCAGGACCGTGTTGCTGTACAAGAAGGGAGACCTGGACGACATTGGCAACTATCGCCCAATCTGCCTGCTGTCTGTAATCTACAAGCTATTCACTCGAGTCATCCTTAACAGGATCGGCAGAATACTAGATGAAGGACAGCCATGCGAGCAAGCAGGGTTCCGAAGAGGGTTCAGCACGATCGACCATATCCACACGGTTACAAGACTCATTGAAGTTTCACGAGAGTACAAGATGCCGCTTTGTCTCACGTTCATCGACTTGAAGAAGGCCTTCGACTCTGTGGAGACAGAAGCGGTCATCGAAGCCTTGGGCAACCAGGGCGTCCCTACTCAGTACATCAAGATTCTTCGTGAGCTCTACAGCAACTTTACGACCAGAATCTCACCATTCTACAAGGAGGTCATCATCGACGTCAAGAGAGGGGTTCGACAGGGCGACACCATCTCGCCCAAACTCTTCAGCGCCGCTCTCGAGAACGTCATGCGTCAACTGGAATGGGAAGACATGGGAGTGAAGGTCGACGGCCGGCAACTACACCACCTTCGTTTTGCTGACGACATCGTTCTTATAACGCCGAACATCGAGCAAGCGGAGCGAATGCTGGCTGATTTCGACTGCGCCTGTGGTAAGGTCGGTCTAGCAGCTGAACCTAACGAAGCCGATGTTTATGAGAAACGGATTGGTTCCTGAATGCCCCCATTCACGCTCAACGGAACGAACATCACCGAATGCTCCAGCTACGTGTACCTAGGTCGGGAAATCAATATGATGAACGATCTAGCTCCAGAGCTGAGCAGGAGGAAACGAGCGGCTTGGGGAGCGTATAAGAACATCGAGGGAGTAGTGAAGAAGACGAAGAACATCCGGCTCCGTGCCCACCTCTTCGATTCCGCTGTCCTTCCTGCCCTAACCTACGCCTCAGAGACTTGGACTCTGCGCAGCAGGACGAGCATGCGGTCAGCGTTATCCAACGCGCTGTCGAGAGGACGATGCTAGGAGTAACCCTATACACGCAAGTGCAGAGGGGAATCCGGAGTGCCGAACTACGCCAACGATCGAAGATCAGGGACGCTGCCGTTTTCGCCAAGGAATCGAAGATAAGGTGGGCCGGACACGTCATGCGATTTTGCGATGACCGTTGGACCAGAGCGGTTACCGACTGGATCCCTCGGGACGTCAAACGAACACCTGGACGACCGCCGGCCCGATGGTCAGACTTCTTCACGAAAGCTCTGAACGAAAGGAATGAAGACACGTGTCCCTCGAGCGAGGAGGGTCCACTGGACAACTCTTGCACGCGACAGGGACGAATGGAGACGTTGCTGGCGCCCGCTCGAGCAATTCGATGATCAACGGGACGACAGGTGATACAGGTGATACAGGTGATGGTGCAATGAATGTATGGATCTCATAGCAGTAGTGTAGCTGCTCCAGTGCCAACGTGGATTACGGTAGCGGTCACTCATCGGACTGTTAATAACCGGCTTGGATAGCAGCATGACGTGCTTCATTACCCACCTCACCATTGAATGTGTTATACCTCCTTCTCGACCTTCTCCCTCCCTTTCTCCTCTCCCCCACTTCCCTCCCCTCCTCCTGCTTTCACCACTCCCTCTGTCGGAGCTGCGGAACTCCGGCTCTCAGCAAGGGATGCGAGACAAGAGTCCCCCTGAGGTCGCCGCGCAAGCGAAAGTAGGTCACCGCACGCGGCGGCTACCGGTCCTTACAAGTTGGAACGTGGCAATTTGCTAGGACTAAGCCAAACAAATGCAGAAATGGGGACTACACAGACGAAACAAAAAAGTGTTGTATCGATCGTCAAGAGAGGCGGGTCCTAAACTTGGCCAATTGCCATGTCTCAGACTGCAGGAACATCGGCGACGTCGCGCGCGATGACCTAGTTGATCGTCTCTCCCCCGGCAGCACCGTGTAGAATGAGGCCACCTGTGCTCGTTCGGTGTTTTTGTAGCCATTGCGGGTGTTATCACAATCACCATTATCAGGTTAGAATAATACGTCAACATGAATGTAGACCTTACTATTAAAAGCGGTCTTTCTCTCTCAGTCTCCCCTCCCTCACCTCCTCCCTCCTGATACCATTCTCTCCAGCGCATGACAGCGCCATGTTCTCTCTCCCTTTCTCCTCTCCTCCTTCGCCTTCCCTTTTCTCTCTCCCCCCTCCCTTCCAGCCTCCTCTTTCTTGCCCTTTCCCTCTACCCCCTTTTTCCCTACCCCCCCCCCTCAACCCTCCCCCCACCTCCACTCCGGCTGCCACGGCAGCACAAGGCATGAAATCAACATCTCGAGGTTGCTGTTCGTACTTTCTGGTTTTGTGAGCGCTTGGTCCGAACGGACAGAACGACACACACACGCACATCAAAGTTCTGGTTAATGAAGTGATTACACATTAACAAAACATCACCGTGTGTGCTACGCGGTAACCAGTGCGTCAAGATCAAAGGCGTAATCACTTTACGATATGGGTGCTTAGCGGGAAATACTGAAAGCAGTAGCCAGGTAGCCTTTAAAATCCCTAAAGAGCTGTTCCTTGATTGCGAACTCATTCACTGTCCAATATCAATAGGGGAATCAAATCAACAAAGTGTTTCCATTTTAGGATTTATGATGGATTTCACAGATTTTTTCGACTCCACTGACATCCACTTGGTACCCCCTGCCACCCTGTCGAACGCTATCCGTAATCCTGCTTTCAAAAACGTACCAGAAAACACGCGTTTGCTCATTGGTGCACATATACTTTTTACCAGCAGGCTCTGGGTCGCGTAATGCAGAGAACGGCGCTCTTCGTACATAACATCAGTCTGATATATTAATATGCTACAAGCTTTGACTAAACAAAGTAGAAGTGTTCAGTGCGATTGCCTGTAGTGAGATAGGAGAGTAAATACCGGAGACCATTGGATGACTACCCTGGTAGCGTATAAAGCGTTTGGCTTTGATCAAAAATTTTAAAAATGAGCCATGCATTATATTTTCGTTGGATTCGTAGAAGCATTCGAATTCGTTCGACCTATAGCAAACTGCGGCAGTAGTCGTTGCGATTCAATGATTCTAATCTCTCAGACGAGTGTGGTACCGAATATCGGAATTTGGAGGAACGAAGGTTAGATGGGTTAGACGAAAACCCGGCACTTGACCGAACGGAGCGTGATCACGAAAATTGCATTGCTTTCCACAACACCAGTTCTGCTCAAAAACTACAACTTTATCCGATGCAATCGCAGCCTACATTGTGCTCAAATCTTGGAGTATAGAGGCGTCTTCTTCTAGCACCATCATTTCCGCATCATTCAGCGACCGTGGCCGTCAGCGGTGTCTTTTTCGATGGATCACTAAGGCGGAGTTTACGATCACGGTCATTAAGAATCAAAGGTTAGTGGTGAATAAGTGCATAGCGGAAGCGTATCCTACTATATATAATCGGCTAAGCGGTTGTGTGTGTGTGTGTGTCTGACCGGAAATTCATAACTTCGTTCCCTTTGATCCCAGAGCGCTCAAACTTCTAGGGTATATAGGGGGTCGGGCGTGAACACTGATGATGGGTGGCGGAAAGTGATAAGTACTGATAGAAGCTGATAACGGGCGTCAGAATGCCGATGTCACCAACTTCCTTACGCCGTTCGCGTTGGCAGTGGACTGCTAGCACTCATGAATATTGTGTAGGGTAGGACTGGGACCCAAATGGTGAGCGAAGGAAAGTGATAGCAAATGATAAGGGCTGATAAAGGGCATCGGAATGCTAACGTCGTCAGTTTCGCAACGCCCTTTGCGTTGATCCTAAGATGTTCGCACTCATGAATATTATGTGGGGTGAGGCAGGGACCAAAAGGGTGATTGGAAGAAGGTGGTAGCAACTGATTAGAACTGATAAGGGGCGTCAAAGTGTGGATACTACCAGTTTCGTTGCGGCTTTCGCGGTGACACATTGGAACCTTGGCTGTCACATGTGGTATAGGGGATGGGACGGGAACACGGATAGTGGGTGATCAAAAGCGATAACAACCGATAACGGTTGATAAAGAAGTTAGGATTTTGAGTACCGCTGATTTCGTTGTAGCCTTCGTGGTGACAGTAAATATTAGCTCCTACACGCTACAAGATGGGACGGAGATACGGTGAATGTGGGTGACAGAAAGGGGTATGAAAGGCAGGTGCACTAATAAAAATAGCGACAATTGAGTGTGCACTCGGTTAAACTGAACCAGATTCCTAGCACGGGAATATGTTCCATTTCCACCCTTTCATCTAAAAAAGCAAAGGAAGTTGAGCTGCTCCACTATCTGGACTTGGACTAATAGCGAATAAAATCATATTTCCAATTTCCATCATTGATGATGCTGATTGATTGGTTATATTTCCACTTACACACCGATTCTTCAATTGTGGGAATTCTATAAACCGCTAAATCGCCCGAGCTCGATATCAATGCTAAATGTTTACGAAGTCATGATAAGTACCATTCTCATTCCGCATGCTACTGCGCGCATTACGCGACAATCTCAGCGAATCTGAGCGAAACTGGACAACCTTTAAACATCATGTGACACATCTTCCAAAACATCTTACTGTTAGTTTCTCAGTCACGTGACCTAATATTCTGCAAGTTGTCCAGTTTCACTAAAGCCCACCATTTGATGCGCGCGGTTGCGTGCGGAGCTAAACTGGTTATACAATAAGCAGTCTAGAAGCCCTAATCGAATGAGAACATATTCTTGCTTGTGAGTTTGTCCATATGGCGATTCTCATAAACGATAAACTCAACAACACGTTGACGACAGCGCAGGTTTTGGCTTTTTCCGCCGCATGGGCGCTTTGGCCAGCGCGAGTCTGGTTGACGCGCGCAATGCGCGCTTGTCTTACGGAGGTGTCTCACGAAATGCGTTTTTCGGAACTCAAAACTGAAAAGGGGCGAAACAAGGGTACAACGCTGATTGGGGGAGGGAGGGCTTCCGGTGAAGACGCACGCTGCTTGTCTCTACCACCTCAGCGAAATGCTAGTGATGACATCAATGCAGAATAAGGAATCCATGGGCCTGGGGGAGTATAGCCAGCTCGGGGATGGGGAGAGAGGAGGGTCATGCAATTCGAACCTAGAATGTGCATGTTCACACTATCTCTTCGGATAGATGACTCCAAGAAAGTGGTCGAATAACTGCTGAACGTTGAGCGTGAATGTTTCAAGCCAGCTGCATCCCACGCGACAGATGTCAGAGGAAGTGAGTAAAAGTTCAATAGAAGATAACAGCACAAATGTTTAGAACTTTATGCAACTATGTCTAAAGAGCAAGGACCTCTTCGCGGCCTCGATTAACGAAATTGGTCACAATGCACTGCGGAAGAGAATTCTTTTGTAATGTAATCTTCAATGAAAAACACAAGTCATCTCATCCATAGAACCTTCATCCCTTTACATTATGTATCACATTGTTGTTTGCATTTATATTTTGTTTTTTCGCTTGTTTACCACAAAATAGTAGCCGGAGATTGAAATAAACGGTCAACTTGGTGAGGTTCAGAAAACCTTCGCTCAGCCAAAGCATATACAACCACTTCATGAACCACAACCTTTACAGGATGACGATCGTATTCCTACTATATATAAGCGGCTAGCGTGTGTCTGTTGGTGTGTGTGTGTATGTTTGACCGGAAATTCATAGCTCGAGTCACAGTAACGATAGCGCAGTGGTTCTTACATATGTTATAGGGGGTGGGATGGGGACACAAGTGGTACGTGATAGGAACTGATAACGACTGATAATAGCTGATAAGAGGGGCTAGAAAGCGAGCATCGCCAATTTCGTTTTGCCGTTCATATTGGTAAAAGAGCGTCTATACTTACAAGTCTTATGTGGGGCGGTCCCGGGACATTGGTGGTACATGATTGGAAGCGATAGCAACTGATAATGGCTGATAAGATGCGCTAGAACGCAAAAGTCGTCGATTCCGTTGCCTGGCTCGCGTTGACACCAGAGCAACCATACTTACAAGTGTTATGTGGGGTGGGACGGGGACATTGTTGGTGGGTGCCAGAAACTGATAACGATTGATAAGGGCTGATAAGGCGCGTCAGAACGCAAAAGTCGTCGATTCCGTTACCTGGCTCGCGTTGACACCAGAGCAACCATACTTACAAGTGTTATGTGGGGTGGGACGGGGACATTGTTGGTGGGTGCCAGAAACTGATAACGATTGATAAGGGCTGATAAGGCGCGTCAGAACGCAAAAGTCGTCAATTCCGTTACGCAGCGTTGACACTAGAGCGTTCCTACTTACAAATTGTAGTAAGTCGTAGTAGTACAAACAAAGGTACGTGCACATTATTTCGATATATATCCAGCTTACTTAATAGCATTCGATTGCATAAATTCAACAAGTCTTCAGCAAATGATAAGTTTCATTTCTGACTATCAAGAAAACCCAAACTCATTAAACCGCTAATCCTTTCGGGTCTAACACAGTCAATAGTGAGATGGTTAATGGAGTATCTCATGCTGATATTCCATGGGTCCTCCAATTTCGCTAAAGCCTGCCGTGTGATGCGCGCGATAGCGGGCGAAGCAAAACTGGTTTTCTATATAACAGTGATAAAAAAATTTCGGACGAAGTCGGGCATGCGCGGGAGAAGTAGGTACTAAGGTGCTGACGCGCATGCGCGTCACCTGTCGTCAATGTGTTAATGATAACACTCCCGAAGAAGTCAGCTAATTGGTAGAAGTGCGGCGGCCCTGCTAGGCCGCTGGGGGCTACCTTATTCTGCGAAAGCACCCGTGTATCGTCCAGCACCATTTTCGCCTTTTTCGACCCCCGACTTTATCGTGGAATTTTCTTTAGATTTGCAGCAGTCAGTCTACCACTTCTGCATCCGTGTACATTCTATTACTACCAGCAAAACCACATTTAGGCCTCAATTCTTTGTGTAATTTTACCTCGGTCAGAAACGACGGCTAACATGATTGGGCCAACCAATTGAACCGATGAACCAACCTTTATGTATGACTCATCCTCAGATGGTGGAATTGAGATCACACCTTTGAAACTGCTTGCTTTGGAGGATCCTGAATCTACTACATCGTATCGATGCATGACGTTGGGCACTGGAGTCGTGGGGTGGGACATTGTTGTGCAGACTGGGCCTAGACGTGAAGAAACTGCGGGAAAAATTCGAATTGGGCGCCCATCTCCTTGGAGGGGATTCTAAACAGGGCAATGATAGGTAACACTAGGGCTAAGACACCTGGAAGAGCACATCTTGTTCACATCCTCCATGAGAATCACTTTCCCTTCCTAAGGCTTACATTAGTCACAAGTATTACATCAATTGGTTCACTCACGTGAATGTACCCACCCCCTCCCCCTCCCCCCGACGACATGAGCGCCAACTTGGTAGCACAGTCCCTCTCCTGCCCCTTAAGGCTCAGCCATAAGGGAGACTAAGGGAGATGATGGTTGACTAGTTCTCTGCACAATGATGCGATGCCAGCGCCGAGCTTTGTACCGCAGAACAATCGTCAGCCTAGTCTATTTCGAGAAACATGAAACCAACCTACAGTACCGTCCTACTACTACGATTCCCACCAGCACCCAGAGCATTATTCATTGCAAGTCCAGTTATTACGACAGTTAGAACAACACAAGAAACCACTGTTCTCTCAACAACTTGCACCTTAAGGCCGCGTTCATAGTTCGCGACACCGGAGATCAGGATAGTAGGATAGTCGGAGAGTAGGATAGTAGGATACTGAGCGACTGGCGATAGGAGAGTAGGAGAGTAGGATAGTAGTAGATTGCGCTGACAAGATTAGATACGTATCGACTGAAATCGCCGGAGAGTAGGATATTACGATATTACGATAGTAGGATAGTAGTAGATTCCGCTGAACAGATTAGATACATATTGATCAGGATATTAGGATAGTAGGATATTAGTAGAGTACGAGATTAGGATAGTAGGATAGTAAGCGACCACAAATAGAAAATCAATACTCCTATTATGCCTGTTTTCTTTTCCTGCCTACTTTTCTTTTGCTTTTCACTTTCTTTTCTTGAATTCTCTTCTAGATTAAGTCACAATTGAATTTCCTGTGAAATCCAACAGACTCCTTCTGATCTGTAGCCACGTGTCTTACGTGGGTGTTGATGACTTGCAGCTATTTAAACGTGTAGGTATTGATTTTTCAATTTCTCCATCCAACTCAAGTATCAGGAAGGGTGAGTTATGTTGCACGACTTTCTACCTGAGTTTCTCCCTCCAGGCTGAGCCTTAGAGAGAGAAACGCTGGATTTAATAAGAACAATTATCTTGCCGAGTCGGTTCCACAACATTTCTTCGATTCTTCTGAAACATAAGTAAGATTTTTGTGCTGTAACATCCATTGTGACTGTATTGTAACTGTACTGTGACTGTAACAACTATAAGTATATTTCAGTACTCCAAATCAATAGTCAAGGGCCGTTGACACCAATGCATCGAAAGTTTATTATTATTTTTGGTACCGAAAGACTCAAAATATCAAATAAAATATCAAAAATATATTCAAAAGGCCCTGCCTAAGGCTCAGTCACAAGTACAGTAATTGGCTCACTCACTGGGATGTTCCCCCCCCCACCCAAGGACATGGGCGCCGGTGCAAATTGAGCTCTAGGTGATTAATGATTTATGTAAATGTTCACAAGGAAACAAAATGTTAGTTTAATCATTTAGGAGAGACACAAACCATGAAGACAGAACGTTGAGTCAAGAAAACAAGCTAGTTTAGCCCAAAATTCGGAAACAATGCCAACTTTTATAAATCCAACACTGGTCGCTTAATATCCTACTCGCCAGCGATTTCAGTCAATAAATCAACACTGGTCGCTTAATATCCTACTCGCCAGCGATTTCAGTCAATATGTATCTGATATGTTCAGCGGAATAGCCTACTATCCTAATTCGCGTACTCTACTACTATCCTACTATCGTAATATCGTAATCTCCTACTCTCCGGCGATTTCAATCGATACGTATCTAATCTTGTCAGCGCAATCTCCTACTCTACTATCCTAATCTACTATCCTAATCTCCCCGTCAATACATATGTTTTTCATTGTCGCGTACTATCCTAATCTCCGGAGTCGCGAACTATGAACGCGGCCTAATAACAATCTAGAGAATTGAGTATTTGAGTATCAGTAATCATATCAGTAATCCTACTATAATAATTCGCTAAGTATGTCTGTGTGTGTATGTGTGTGGTGTGTTTTCACGAAATTCATAGCGCGCTTCGCTGCAGCCGTGGAGCGCTGATTTTGAGTATGATGTAGGGGTGGGACGGGAACATATTTGGTGGGGTCAGGTAAGTGATAACAGCTGATAGAGGCTCATAAGAAGCGCTGGAAGGGAATGTCACTAAACTGGACTGTCGCTTATGACCTAAGGGGTGGGACGGGAACATATGTGATGGGGACCAGCAGGTGATAGGGAGTGAAAAGGAGCGTTAGAATGTGGAAGTCACGAAATGCAAGGCGCGCGACCCTGGTCTTGTTTCGCAGATATGATGAGGTGGGACGAGGAACATATTTGGTGGGGGTCAGAAAGTGATAACAGCTGATAGAGGGCTGATAAGAAGCGTTGGAAGGGATGTCACGAAATTCACAGCGCAAGGCCCAGCAGCATTGAGGCGTTGTTTTGCTTATGATCTAAGGGGTGGGACGGGAACATATTTGATGGGGACCATCAGGTGATAGGGAATGATAAGGAGCGTTAGAACGCGGAAGTCACGAAATGCAAGGCGCGCGACCCAGCAGCATTGAGGCGTTGTTTTGCAGATATGATATAGGGGTGGGACGGAACATATTTGATGGGGACCAGAAAGTGATAACAGCTGATAGGGGCTGATAAGAAGCGTTGGAAGGCAAATGTCACTGAAGTTCTTATCCAGATGTGGGATAAGAAAACATCTCATTTCTTCGCGATGTAGTCGTGATCCATTCGACCGCTAATCTGCCCGAGCTTCTTGAATGGTCGGCGTCTGTGGAAATACGATAACTATTGGTATTTCTCTCTCATCTCCTCCATAAGGCCCCGTTCATAGTTCGCGACTCCGGAGACTAGGATAGTACGCGACAATGAAAAGCATATGTATTGACGGGAGATTAGGATAGTAGTAGATTAGGACAGGGTCAACCGTCCGTTCGAACTGTTCGAACGAAGGGGTCGCATTTTGGTCGGAAGGGGGTCGCAATTTCGAGGACTGCCAGCCACAGGCGCGTGCGTGGCGTATCCGAGGGCAAGAATTGTTTGTGCAGACCGCATTAGATTCGATTTATTATGCACAGAGAGAGACAGTTTTAGGCAAATTACGTGTTTTTTAAGGAATAAAGAACAGTTGAATGCATCCCTATGAAAGGTTTGACTTCTCGGGGCTGAAATTAAAGTTCTTCGGGACCTATTTTTTGAGGACGATTCTTCCAGACAACTGTAAACACATAAGAAAGCAGAAATCTCGTAGTCTTCAAAAATGTCTTCGCCCCTCCCAACAAGCTCTTTGAAGGAAGTTATTATTGCTGAAAGCTCAAAAACTCGCATGTGCTGCTCAAAAACCTATGGGAAAAAATGTTCGAACGTGTGATTTTCTCGAAAAATGAACTTTGAAAAACGGTTTGGTGCTTGTTAGAAAGAGCAAATCCTGTACTTTCACCTGAAAAAAGTGCATCACAGAAATGAAAATGAAGTGAGTTATGGTCGCTGAAAGCCCAAAAACTCGCTTTTGCACGAAAAATGTTCGAACGGGACAATTTTTTGAAAAGGGGACAATCACTAAACTTTTTATACTGTTTTGTTAGAGAAATATTTGAAGTTTCTGAAACTTTTTACAGCTTTCCAAAATGTCGCATACGAAAGATATTATGGGCCTTCAAAGTTGAAGGTGCGCCTTCTTAGAATTTTGGGTTTTCCACTTCTAACAGAAGTACTTTCCGGAGAGTTAGGCAATCCTTGTAGTTTTCTGAAAGCGCACCTCAGGCACAGTCAAAATCTACCTCAACAAGTCAAAAAAGTACGTCCCAAGAAAGTTATTCCCCTCTAAAATTTTTTCTTCGCCGCGTCCCGTTCTTCCAGCGCCCGGGTGATACCTGCCGCGCTCCAAGGCTGACGCCGCAACGCAGACGCGCAGACGCTTTCTGGCGCAACGGATTCATGTCTAGCACTCTTATTAACAAAAACAGGGGGTCGCAACTGGACCCCCTCGAGAGCTAGGGGGTCGCAAAAATCCCGAAAATGTTCGAACGTGACGGTTGACCCTGGATTAGGATAGTGCGCTGACAAGATTAGATATATTGATCTATTCGCTTGAAGTCGCCCAATCTACTACTCTCCAGCGATTTCAATCGATACGTATCCAATCTTGTCAGCGCAATCTCCTACTCTACTACTATCCTAATATCCTGTCGCCTACTATCCTAATCTCCCGAGTCGCGAACTATGAACGCGGCCTAAGAAGTTGTTAGACCGCTGACCCATCCCAACTTTCAAAGCATGGTAGATTCTTACGCTGAGGGCTGATAATAAGCAGCCCAAGTAATTGTATTAGTTATCCAACACTCATTCGGCTGCTAGACTTTGTTAGTTCCAGAAAAATGATGGATGTTTATTGGTATTCGAAATTATAATAACTGAAAAATTACTGCTTTATTTCATCTTGCATTTTTCTTAAATAATACGTCTATTGCATAAATCCATTGAAAGGCAGTATTGCAACTTCAATACGATGCACCATATATTAAGCGGCTAGCGTATGAACTAGCGTGTCTTGTGCTAAAATTAGCTGCTAATCTTGTTCATAACTAGAAAAGATCTGGTAAGGCTCGATCTAACGAAGACTAGACGAAGTCGCCAAGCGAGGGGCTGATTGAAGGCACATTGCGGGGTTAAATACGTGTCAGAAGAGTAAGATTGCGTCCAAGGATCAAGAAGTTTCTGTTCATTTTGGGACAGACATTGGTTGTCCCGAACTCGCGCATGTCACAAGCAATGTGGGCGCGCCCCAGTCACACATTTACATCATCCCTCCAAAACCTCATCGCATGCATAGTCTCTTAAATAACAATGCTCACTCTTACGGACTGCCCGGCCAGGATTATTTTTCTTAAATAATTGGAAGCTATGTATTCGCCGTAGCCGGTGGCTGTGTGGTAAAGTGGCCAACCGTCACATGCCGAGCCCGGTCCGGAGGAATCTCCTGGTGTTTCTGTGCCTTTCGTGTGGAATTCAATCCGGGGTGGTTATTGTGCAAGGGTGTTGGGAAGAGTTTGATGATATTGATCCTTGTACACACCGGGTGGACGAATTCATTAGTCTGCGTAATAAAGTCCACTCTCTGCATTCCAATGCACTGGCAGAGTGATTGCAGATTCCAGTGCCCTGCAGTCTTTAAGACACTATGTGGTATAGGGGTTGTAGGTGGGATGTAATTCTGTATTTGGTATCACAGATGTTTGATTGGAATAGGTAAGTTAAGAGTTTGACGTTGAGATATTTGAGTGGAACTCGAGTGGAGACGTAGTTGATAGAGAGTACTGATAAGAGGGAGGCATAGAATATAGCGGAGGCAGTCGGTGCGCGAGGGATAGTCTTCTGTCTTATTGTTAATCTTATGTAAGCAATAAAGTGTAGTTGTGGGGTAATAAGATGGTCTGGGTCTTTCTGATTTATTATGTTGGTTACTAGTAAATATTTAATAGTGGGTGAGTCTCTCTGGGGCGTGTTCGAGATGTTCGCTCGGTGGTGTGTTGGTGACTTCGAGGAGGTCGAGTACGTGCTGGAGGAGAGGCTCGGACAGTGTCACAGGAGGGGGGGAGGGGGGGCGGTTCGTGATCTGTCGCTGGTGCTGGGGGGAGAGGGAGGGATCGGGGCTGTGTTTGGCGAGGAGTCGAGATGAGCGTTGTAGGTGAGGATCGTTATCTGTGGAATTCTCGGTGTTGTGCGTTCGTTAATGTAATGGGTGAATGGGGTACAATACAATTTAAATATATATAGCTAGGAGAAGTTCGGTGATGATGCTGGAACTGCGAGCGAACTAAGTGGAAGGATTTATTTTGGCGAGTCGGGTGAGTATGTATAGGACATAGGACCTTCGTTTGATTCGCGTCGTCACATATCTATATAAATGCGTGTTGCGTGTGGAGCTGGTCTCCGTGCGTATGCTAAGTGACTTAAGACGTTTAGTGTGGGTTGTGTGCATGACGCACACAGAACGGGACCTGTGCAAATAAGATGTATCCGATCTATTACTCGTTTGTTTAACAGGCAAGGATTGATGTGAGTTGAGGTTAATTGTGTAGGGTTGAGTCTGTTTTTGAATCAGATCGTTGTTTATTCTATACATAAGTTATTGTACCTCTCGAGAATATCCAACTTGAGGATCGTTTTCTAAGCCGACAGTTGCGGGTAACGCATTGTTCTCAAGAGTCGGCCAAGTATGTTGGGTGCGGCTGCGGTCTTCAGTTACTGCGTATCCGCATTAATTATTAAAAGAATTTTTAATTCAAGAGAAGATGAATTTCTCTGCAACTGAGAGTTAGAATTGATCTGAAAAGTTCATGTTGTGAGAATTAACTGGAGAGAGGCAGTAGCGAGGGCTAGGTGTCAACAAGAGAACGCGAGTGCTCAGCTCAGGCAAATTCGAACAGAGGCAGTAATCTTTTTAAAGTCTGGTATCAACCCTGCGCCCCTAAAACAAGTTGTTAGGGGGGCAGGGCGGTGGTTGGTGCGAGGAGAGGGAAGAAGCGGCACGGGAGGATGTGCTTGAACGCTGGCGTCCAATTCAGGTATGTAAGCGCGTCCGTGCAAGGTAGCTCAGTAGTCGTTATGGGGTGGATAGTGCTGAATAAAGTTGGCTATAATAACCTTTCGCGCAGGGTACCTCAGGCAAAAACCTCAAAAGCGTGGCCATTTTATAAATAGTTGAATAACCGATATTTAACAAACTGCCCGAAATAGTAAAAGAGCAAATCTTCTAGTTTATGATGACGTATTAACTTTCCAGATTGCATGAGTTTGAACGGAGTTATGGCTTTGGAAAGCGTAAAAACTCGCACTCATCACGAATTTTCCTCGTTAATTTTGCAAAAATCCTCAACGTGGCCATTTTTTGAGTACTGGACGTATGAAGCTGCTTTAGCGACCGTTTGATAGAGAAAATCTTCTAGTTTTGTATGACGTATCAACTTTTTGAATTTGACGGAAATGAAGCAAGTTATTGCTCCGGAAAGTGTAAAAACTCGTGCTCGTCTCGAATTTTCCTCGTTATTTGATCTAAATTTGTTATTTCTTATAACTTCCTGTAATTTCAGTACTGATTAGAAAAAGCTCTTCACAAAACTCCCAAATCAGCTTTCAGATTGAAAATTCGTTAACTTTGAAGAAAGTTATAATCATTTGAATATTTGTTCAAATTTCAATAGTAAATAAGCTGCTCCACGGTCAACGCCAAAGTCCAGTCAACACACAGCTGGCGAAGGCTTTTACAAGGCTTCCTTTGAGCGAAAGGGGGACGTGTAAATTGAGAACCATAATCTGTGTAGTACTAGAATTTGGTAAGTCTTGTGGAGGAAATAAACAAAGAAGAGGTGTTGTCATAGTACGCCATTTCTAGTGACTAGTTTGACGTTTTTTGCTCCGTTTCTCGTTTGCTCGTTTGACAGGACTCGTCATTAATGATCATTCTTTGACTTTTTCACTTTTATACTTTTTAAACGAGTTTTTTTTTGTGGACGATGGGGTAGCAGGGCTTTTTTATGAGCAGTTTTGGTGGAGAATTAAACAACTTTTTCATAGTTCGGCTTTTAAAGAGGGTTGTTTCATGGACTTCGGCCTTCGGCAGGGAGGGGGGGGGTCGTATTTCCGAATTTTCCTCGACGCTCGCAAACGTCCCGCCGACCGGGAGCATTTGCTGGTACATTATTTCGGAGAGCGTATACGACGGATAAGATAGCGCCTAAGAACGGCAACAAGTCGTCGATTCCATTGCCTGAGGCTCGCGTGCATCCAGGGAGCAATCATACTTACAGATTAGCATATTGGGGTGAGACGGGGACATTCTTGATAAGTGATTGAAAGTGGTTGCAGCTGATAAGAGGCTATGCGCGTCAAAACGCTAAAGTCGTGATCGCGTTACCTAGCTCGCGTTGATACTAGAGCGTTCATATTTACAAGCGTTATGTGGGGGGGACATTGGACATTGTGGGTGGCAGAAACTGATAACGATTGATAAGGGCTGATAAGGCGCGTCAGAACGCAAAAGTCGTCAATTCCGTTACGCAGCGTTGACACTAGAGCGTTCCTACTTACAAATTGTAGTAAGTCGTAGTAGTACAAACAAAGGTACGTGCACATTATTTCGATATATTGGGTTGTCTCATAATTCCTGTCGCATTTCTATTCAATTTCAAATTCCTTCCGTCTAAGACCGTTTCATTGCGAAATACGTTAGTATGTTGAAGTATGCTTCAAGAGCCTTAACAGCATGGTTTCGGAAGCGCAAGCCCTTAACGGGTTAATCAACTAGGAATAAAAATAGGTCAGTGACTGCAATGAATGATTATGCTTTACGATCCTCAAATGAACTCTGTAGCAAGGAGGACAACAGAGAAGATCAGCGCTGTGTTTGACCCAGTCTCTGCTACTGATAGGGTACTGAGCTAGTGGTCCAATCGCAACGGCAAAGACGAAACGAGCTATGAACTTCAACCTCATACTGGGCCTGCGGTCATTTTTGATGAGCGCCCCTTGCACCCTAAATTGGGAGTGCCTCCGGACGTTGCTACCAGGGTATTGTAGCAGATACCTGAGCGCAGCCGATGCACCAGCACACGCCATCAGTATGGCAAGGACTGCTGCAGAATGAAGTTTGATGGAAACCTTATGGTCCGGCCGACCATGAGCGGGAAGCACGCCTGACCATCTGGGGAAAATCCATTCTGGGACGGCAAAAGCAGAGCCTTCCCTAATCGGTCACCAGTGGAAATGAGTCATGAGTCCACTGCGACAACAACATGCGGCACGTCTGATGGCTGCCTCGCAGCCAGGAAGCACCAGCTCAACCAAAGCCCGAACTCCGTTTTCTGAGAATATCGCTCTCGTTTTGTTGGATTCGCTAGGTGGCCTGGTTTGGGAACCACTTCAATGTATGAAGACAAGCATTGCTAAAGTCAGCGCGGAATAGCCCTCTAGGCTGGCTTCGGGGTTGCGAGGGAATCGTCAGAAACGTCTCAGATTCTCCTTTCTCCGAATGTACGCCAGACCTCACATTGCAATGCCAACTCACCACGTTCTGAGGGAGATAGCCACCACGATACCTCATCCACCATATAGCATTGGAAATGATTGGCGAACCGAGCGCGCTACAAATAGTGCACCTTAAGCCGGAAGGAAAACCACTCACTCGCTCGGCTCCTAACCACTTCCTCCGGTGGTGCATGTACTTCCATGCTGCACACAATTTTATCGCAATGCCTCGCCTTAAGTACCATGGGCACCTCAAAAAGTGCGCCGCTCACCACAGCGC
>MU882832.1:0-16476 GCA_036418205.1 Ostertagia ostertagi
AGTGGGTAAGGCGTAGTGGCATAGTTCGGGCCCACTACACTACTAGTTCAGATTTTGCACGATTGGTTCTGCGATCGGCAACCGAGGCCCATCGCGGAGAAGAGTCGACTCTCCGCATCTGAAAGTGTCGCAGTATTTTGAAATCATGTTAAAAATATTGTATTGACCATAATCATTCCTGGGCTCCGAGAGCTGCACCTGCCTAAAAATTTTTTCATTCAGTTTTACCTTATGGTTTAGTTGACCCTTTTCGTAACTAAACTACTCAACAAAGATCATGATTGAAAGGAACCTATTCCACATTGCACGTCACAATCCGAACGAAAAACCGGTCGTTTTTTTAGGGAGAGAGAAGGTAGAAGGGATACGGGGCTCTTCGTAGAGCGAGTTTTTGCAGCCCTTGTCGACTTTCTCCAAACTTTTAACCTATCCCATGTGCTTTGAAGCCACAAGTTATGCCTAATGCATTAGTGACCTTTTCAGCAGTTCAAAACGCCCCCGATTCTATCAAACGTTTCAGCTAATACTGCACGTTGTAATCAAGGCTTTGAAAACAGATAGTAGCCATTCTAGAGCAAGCTGGTGGTATCCGTAGAGTAAAAAACACGCAGTAGAAACATGCAAAATGTGGCAATCTTATCGATGGTTGCCACTGTTTGTGAACCGGTGGCATGACTATGAAGGATATAGGCACCAACAGAAGCAATAAGAATGTCAAACAAAATAAATAAATATGAAAATAATAAAAAAAGGCTTAAAAGATAAATAAAGACTGGAAAGAGATCCCAAATTTAGTAAGAAAACGTCTGCTTGGAGTTCGAGTAACAGAGCTTGGTTGCTTAAAATTTATTCAATAAATGAATAGTATGTGCCTTGTCAAAAAAGGATCCATAACTACTGGTGAAAGATCACAGAGAAAATGAAAGGAAAAGAGACAGCCAGACGAAAGAACACAAATCGAAGAAAGATGGGTGATAAGACGAAGTGCAAAAAACTGCAAAAGAAAAGTGCAAAGCACGGCATCGATCGGTGAACACAACTGGTACATTAGCGATTTACAAAGCCGAGTTTTCGGCATCAAGAGACGTGCAAATAAACGAAGATGTTGCACTTAAAACAGTGCTCCTCCACATCATAAAAATAACGAGAGCATGCTTTACAGTACGTTCTTATTGACTGCCTACAACATTTGACGCGCAAGTACGAATAGGCTTCCGGACCGTTAGAATAAATGCTATCGTTCTCCGATGATGCCCCATTTTCAAGAAATAAATCTGTGAAGCTAACGACGCGTTCTACTTAAAGGCACAACCCAGGCAGAAGTCATGTGAACGATTCTTTCGGTCTGTAGGATAGACCCCTAGAGGACAATCACAGGTGTTTCCGTGCACGGAAATCAACCGACAAGAGCGCTAGGGCCTTGCAAAGTAAGCTGCTGCAGCTGCAATTTTTTTCTTTTATCAGGCTGTTGTCTGGCGCCCTCTCATCTGTTGCGCTCTCTCGCCTCATACTCTCTCCTCTTCGCTAGTCTCTCATTGCCTTAGCACCTTAGTACAGCCTTTCGAAGGTGGAACCCTCAACAATAAGCGTTCTCGACAGATTTGCTTCCTTTTTTTATTGCTGGCTCATCTTGCATCTTTACATTCGCACGCGTGCAAGAACCACATTCGATTAAATCCCGGAGCATGCCTTCAGCGAACAGATATAGGAAAGTGAAGGGGAAGTCGATGAAATTGTTGAGTTGGAAATGACTATCAATATGATTATCAATGTTTTCATTTCAGGTTGAGGTAGGCCCACCGGTCTCAATCATCAATGAGAATTTTTCCCTATGAAGCGGTCAAATGACGCTCACTTTCGACAAAAAAGGCTATCAAAGTTTACACTTGCAACAGCGAAGTTTGCCTGGCTCGTACTATAACTCTTCGATATTTCATGATGGAATCCGTTATCCGTACCAGCCGCATCGCCTCATCGCATCATCATAGAATTTTTTAATGATTATTCGGAAGCCATTGCACTGTGAACAAGTAAAACAATCATTGAAGTAGGTTCCGATTCAGGCTTATAAAAGGAAGAAAATCAGATTACTAAATAACTAAATAATAATGCTCTACTAAAATGTTTAATCTTTCAAAAGATTTTGGAGGTTTATGCAAATCTGAAAAAGGTGCCAAGCGCATTCCAATTTTTTTAGGAAATAAATCAGTTGAAAAGGATATTGCATTCAATATAATGCGCCACGCCTTCGAAATGCTCACATTCATGGTCGTGGTGGAATTTCAGTGCGACTGAGGACTCTCTGGTAGGCACGGACTCAAATAACCGGCTCTAGGATGGACGGAAGGTTTTATCAGGCTATACGGGATCTGATCCAGTATTCGATCCCTTTTGTAGGAGCGTGGCGTATATAAATAGGGGGCTACTTGCCATTATGCAACACCCCCCACCTGATTGTTGCTCCTTCTAGCTGTAGTGAGCTTAAAAAATAATGTTACTCAGGAAAATTGTAGGAGTCAAAAATTATTCAGAACATTAAGAGCGCTCGATGACGGGCTATTCTAGCTAACCTATTCCAGCGGAATTAAAGATGCGCATTTCTTCTAGTTCAGTCGCGATGGTCAGTGCAACCCTTCAGGTAGATGAATTGTAGGGCCTGGAACTTGTCCAATCCCAAAACAGATGATTCGATGTGGAATTTCGCCAACTTCTTGCCAGACGACGAGCATTTGTTCCACATGCGTTCGCAATGGACGAACGCCTGAACTGTACACTTTCAAGGGTGTTTTGATGTTCCGGTGTATCATCGCTTCACACACAAATATGCGCGAGCGCCACGACGATGATGAACTTTTCATCGATTTCCCAGAATCAACCACATATTTTTCGAACGCCACAGCATAGTCGAACGGAATCCACAGAAAATGCAGATTTTTCAAAGGGTTTGCAGATGTACTGTAAGCAGACTCCCTAGGCAAAACAGGCAACAACGTTACCTCTCACATGCGCGGTGTTTTGCATCACACCTCATGCTGCTATTCTGTTCCAGTTCACTCAATCGATTCATTCAGTGGGCGAACATTTCAGAGGTAGAGCTCATGGACAGCTGAAGCGGAATTAGCGCACAAGGAGTGAGCATCGGAAAGTGAAATGAGAGTTTATCGCCTCGATTCAGTGACAATTCGTCTAGAAATGTGCGTGAAATCAGCCAGAGAGTGGGACGGAAAGCTTAAAGTATATCGGGAAAGTCTTAGTTTTGGAGCGATCATCAGAATAAAATAGAGCATGTCCACATTAGCAACGAGAACACCAAACAGTTTTTCACAACGGCCCAGCACTGTGTCTTCCCGCTTGTTGACACGCGCTGCGAACGGAGCGAGAATACGTGCCTCGTTGAACCCGCGGCTGCGACGAGGACGGCGAGAATTGAGCGTGGGGATGCGTCATGTCGTTCTCAGATTGCCTTCTGGCCGACAATCACCGCTGCTGTTTCTGTGCAGCGGCTTCACTACGTCAGCTCACCCAAACGTGCTCGCTGCATGCACTACGCAAGTTGACACGGTCTCGCCGCCGTTCAGCACTTCTTTTCATGGTTTTTCAGCAGCCCAGCCCTTTATGATTTTATCGTGTTCTGTAATTACCAGAACCCACTCTTTTGGGTAGACTCGCTGAGTACCAAGAGCACTAGACGTTCGTGCTTCCTATTTACTCCAAATACTATTTACCACTGAGCACTCTGTGAACGTGAATGAATTTGGTAATCTTATAATTGCTCAAGAAGTACCTGTGAGAGGTATGATACTCCCAGAGAACCAAGGACGCCACCCTACTGCCTTAAAGGCACAACCCAGGCAGAGTTCGTGTGAACGCTTCTCTTCGGTCTGTAGTATAGACCCCTAGAGGACAATCACAAATGTGGCGTCCTCGTGCACGGAAACCGACCGATAAGAGCGCTTGGGCCTTGCAAAGTAAGCTGCCCAAGCTGCAGACTTTTTTTCTCTTATCAGGCTGTTGTCTGGCGCTCTCTCATCTGTAGTGCACTCTCTCGCCTCATAACGTCCTCCGCGCTTTAGTCTCTCATTCCTTAGCACAGCCGATCAGGAAGGTGAGTGAGCCCTTAACCTAAGCGTTTTTGACGGAATCTTTTCCTTTTTTCTTTACTGCCGGTCCACTTCCCACCAGTACAATCACATTCGCGCACATGGGACCACACCATGTGATAATGAAGTTACCACGTAAGGGTAGGTGACATGCATTCAAATTAGTGCACCAAAAAATACCAACATTTATTTTCTGCTACTTACATACCAGTTCTAAGCCTATATTCGTAGTGTATCTCGAGGCCAGCGCCTTGAAGGTAAAATAACACCTGTGACCATACAAAGTTAAGTAATAATGTGGGCGTCCCTGGGCCACTCATGTTTACTGGTTGACTTTCAGATCTTATGTGCACTCTCTTAGAACCCTTGAACACGCGACCAGCCTTGTGAAATGCTATGCACACTGGCTGCCAAAAAAGCTAAAGGCAGAATTTTGCGATGAAAGTTAACTCACTGAAAATAAGGGTGGAGGTGGTCAGTGAGCAGCGACGAATAAAAACATTTAAAATGGCCCATAACGAGATATGGACCCTTTCTGTTGCGTCATTGTCATCATTGATGCGCACTCATTCATTGTGCCCTCTCGACGGTAACGCTTCTCTCTGTTAAGCACTCGTGATATAGCTCGCGAGTGATTGATATCGGTGGCGTACCGCAACAGCGTAGAGGAGCAATGATAGATCGCCGAAACCTTCACTGCCCACTGCATGCAGTCAGGCCGTTAGGCGCGTGTTTCCCTTCTTTGACCTGTTCATTTTTATCGGAATTTCTTTAGAAGAGGCTCATTCGTCAGTGAATGCCATAGGTAGCGTTGTGTGACAATTCATGTTCTTTTCCGATCAAGCGCACGGAGTGGTCCAAAAAATGAGACACTTCACTCCACCTTTTTGAGAGCACTAATCACACTGTTGCTAAACTCAAATCGACTGCCTCTACCTTAGTACTGAAGGGCAGATCCCAATATATCAATAGTCGTTAAAATACCTGCACCAACGTTATCACAAGAATTTGCCATGAGAACCTTGTTCACGGTTCGAGCTCAACGTGATCCTCGACATTCATGGACCACTACGACATTACCTGAAATACTAGTCGGAAGGGTCGTCTTCATTCAGAGCTACTGTCCCAAAGAAGCAATCTACCGGGGGACCCGATTAAAGAAATATTGTGGCAGCTTTATGCTTTGATAATTACGGTAGACCCTTCTTGAGCTCAATAATGATGAAAGAAGACGTCATATTTTGAAGATGGTGATGGCAGTGGAGGAGGGCCTGCCTTTACTTATGGAGAGGACATCTAAGGAATATTTTGTCGTAAAAAATTTCATCAACAGCGACATCATTTGACGAAAAGTTTCATGATGAACGGCACGGGCAGTGTTTCTTTTTTGGCCATTCCTGTATATCTGAGAGCTGCCGAGCCTTTGGTTCCACGCATTCACTATGAGTGAAGGGATGCAGTGAGTGACAGAATTGGGTAGAAAGCTTCTGCAGTCAGTAACAGAAATCCATTTTTTGAACTTTGGCCTGGGATCGCCAGTCGAAGGGCAGTGTTTTTTTTTATCTGATCGACAACCTTCTATCAATATGATGGCGTTGTTGATTTGGGTCTTTCCGGAAACACTGGTTTTTTATGATCAATTTATCTAGTAACCGTAGTTCTTGCCGACACATGGGCTGATCACCATAAGACACGAAAGTTTGGCGAGCCTGAGAATTCGAATTAATCCTATATAAAACCACAAGAGATGGATTGAGAAAGAAGCATTTTTGTAGAGTTTTAGTTGTAAGCGGTCGTAACAACTAAATCTATGTCAAACATTACATCACATGATTCAGAGTAATATCAAAACAATCACGTATGGCAAATTTTAGCAGCTATACGTATTAGCTTTCATTTACTGTCACTGAATATTCTTGCCTGACCAGATCCAAAATTTCCACCAACAAATACGATGAAAAAGGCCATCTTGTCATTACTATGCGATTCTGTCATGATGAACGATCAGTAAGGAAAAATCACGTATATACATATACATTATCCGTAATAGAAAACAACACTGTAGCAACAAATAGAGTATTATGTCACGACGTCTCCACACTGCAGTGGCGAGGTTTTTCATTAGGAAAAACGAAAAACATTGCCAGAAGGGATCCATCCATGCAGAAGAATATCGTGTTGGCAAGCTGAAAAAGTGATTCATTTCAACTGTTACAATTTGGCGAGATTCCTAGAGAAATCAGTGTCTAAACTAGTAGAAGTTAGCGAGGCTTGAAACAGAGGTTGAATTTGCATCGGATTGAAATAAGGATACAAAGTATTCTCGAGATTCTTCTCAAGTTGTCTTGTTTCAAGAAGAAATAAACAGAAAGGTTAAACAAATTTTTTCTCTTTTTGGTGGGCAAATTCATGGCGGATCAGATAATAAAGCAGCAACCGATGACATGTTTGAATCCATGATAAATTTGATGATTGTCAGATCACGTATCACGTCGGACATGCCCGACCCAGGGTCAACTGTCCATTAGACAAAGTCAACGAGGGGTGGTGAGGGCGACTTGAGGGGGGGAGAAGGGGGCAGGCCGTATTTCGCGAGGGTCGCGCAGCGAGTGGAATGGGAAGCGTGATGAGGTTCGCCGCGATTTTGAAGAAAAAGGGGCGGAGTTGGCTGTCGACGGTCGATCTGAATAGAATCGCTCTTGATGGCGAGGGGTGGCGGAGGATGGATGGTGTGTAAATGGTTAACCTTGAGGAGGGCGGGTCGTATCGGAGTTCGTATCGAGGTCCTCTAGAAGCGAGGAGGGGCGGCGTAAATTTTCGAAATTGTTCCAATCGTGAACGGTTGACCCTGCCGTTCATAAAGCAGATTACGTTGCCAAGTTACTAAGAGCAGGCCTGGAAACTCGGCCTCAACGGCAGCGGGTTCGGTATTCGCACATACTCAGACGGTTGACGGTGGAAGTACATATTTTTACTAAAATATTGACAGCTCTTCTTTTCGTCATGCCACAGCTTGATAGCATTCTCAGGTTCGTGGTTGTTGTCAACCAGTCCATCGTTCAGAGAGTGACTAGTAATATAGGGTTAATTTTGTAACAAGAAATCCTGGCAAAAGATGCATCCGGAATGAACGCGATGTTCTCTGCACTTATATGACCTTCTCAAGGAGTAGATAGCTTCATTGATATTACGCAGGCTGTTCTGTTGCCAGACTTGAATTGTTTTTTTTTTCTTTTGTGTATCGCTCGAGAACATGCTTCGACTTCGATAATTTGGTTAAGATTTCGGCCATGACTTCGTTCACCGGCTCAACATGTTGTTTAAGGTGCACTTTGTAGAGCAACTCCTCTCGTTGAAATGGGTCCGGCGAATTCTTCTTCATTAGCACCCTGGGGGAAATTCTGGGACATTGGTTCTGCACATCATTCTTGAGATTGATTTTATTTCTGATTAGTAACTCAGTCACGATTAAAAGGTCCAAAGAGAATTTCAAAAAAAAATTTCCTGACGACAGCAGTATCTTCTTCGGAAGATTCCTGATACAGATCCGTCAAGTGATTGTGACATCCCTTCAACAGAAGTGAGAGCTGTTCTCCCATTAACACAGAGTTCAGCACAAATCGTTGCAGAAAAGAAAACTGGGTTTACAGAAAACAATCTGAGCCATGAAGCTGAGGCAGTTGGTCCTGATTTTATATTGCCTGATATTCCCAGAATTAATTAGGATTCATGCCTGGAAGATTCACAACGGATGCATTCTTGGTCGCTAGATAAGAGAAAGAAAAATTTCGAGGAAAGCGACGACTCTGCTAGCCTTCGTCGTCCTGAAAAAGGCGTTCGACCATCGCGAGCAATACTTATAGAGAGTACTCAAACGATGGAACGCCCAGAGCACCTGATCTTCGTTATGGGATATGTGCGATGGGGCTAAGGCAACAATACGCACCCCGCATGGCTTGAGAAAGAAAGTACTAACATCACGGTTGGGTTGCATCAAGGATCAGCTCTGAGACACCTCCTCCTCCTAACAGTTCATTCAAGGCAAACTCTCAATGTTAGACCTAGCTGGGGCTTGTGAGACCTTACACCATAGAGAGTTCAAAACTTATATTTTCAAATCTATTCGAGATTATGGAGATATCTCACTACTGCCATCTTGGTAAGAAGCACTCTGCCGAACTATGGCTAGATTGCCTAAAACCTCCGAGAGCTCGCGTAGAGTCATCAATTCAATGTAGTCATGCGATAATCGACTTGCGAACCGTATTTGGGGAAAAACTATCCCCGAACATGCTGTACCTGAGGTGCACCATCATTCGAGAAAATTCGCTCTCACCCATCGTCTTAGCGATGTTTTCGGCAGTAAGGCTCGAAAAATCCAGTTGGTACTTACGGGGATTGAGGCTCATAGAACTGTTTTGAAGAATTTGGATTCACGTCTACGGAAAGGAACGAGCAAATAAGCTCGCTAGCTTTTCAGTTTTCCCGCCATATCACGAAACTTTCCACAATTTCCAGAGATTTTGATGGCTTGGAAATAATGAGACATCCACAGAAAGCCGCCACACCTCTTTACGAATATCAGTTCGGCAATGTGCTGGGTAGCGCCCTTGTTTTTGTAGCGCACTAGGTAACATATCCTGAAAAAGAGCGCGCTGTAAGTGCGTAATCATGTTCAATTCCCACACTACAAGAAAAAGAGGCGGCGAGAAAAAGGATGAAGGATGGCAGAACGAGAAGTTCGTTCATTTAGCTCATGCTTGCAAAAACTGCTATGTTGCAAAAATCACAAAGCCTTAAATCCAGGACAACAACCACATCAATCACACCAAGGCATACACTTGGCCGTCCATTCATCCACGACAAGGCAGTGTTGCAAGACCCTGCGCTATTTTAGTGCACGCTTATAGGATGCTGTTGTATCAGTGGAAGTATCTAACAGTGATATTGCAGCTAAATGCCCGCAAATGAACAACGCACTCAAGAAAAAGCTAAATCATGAAAAAAATATGTCGCCTAAAGAAACTCATGTATTTGTCCTTTTTTGTAAATGCTGGACCGTTTATGTCGATGAGATTTTAGAGTATCTGTGATATACAGGCTAGCGGTGTGCAAGATTCTGCCTTCAAACTGCTACAAGGTGTTTCGATTCAATTGTTCTACCATTATCAATCATGAAAGTGTGGAGCACGACAAGACTTTCTTGCAGCTTTCGAAATTTGCGGGAGTGTTTAGTTTGCGTGGCTGTATGTTTGTCTAGTTACGCTTTGCAAGTTATTTTGTTCGCTGGGACTTTTTTGATTTAGAAGGCTCCAATTGTTTCAGATTGTTATCGGACTGCTCGTTCACGGGCGACCAGGTTCTTCCGGCTGAGGTTGTCTTCATGCTGACTATCGTATCCTCTGCCGCTCCCGTCCCCAGATTTGGTCTTACCTAGTTCTTATCCACCTGTGAGTGTACTGAATATTTGCAAGAGGAACAGCAGAGATTTATTTTGCTCTTGGTAATGATAAAATGTTCATTGAGGGGGGATTCCACGATAAGGTCCGAGTTTGAAGAACAGAATACTAAGCTGTTGGAAAAACACGCAGATCCCCAAAGTTTAGGCACGCAATTCGTAGTGAAGGATGTGCCCCGGCAACTAGCATGGCCGTCCTCGCGGCGCAATCAACGTGGCACGCCCACTGACTGGCTAACCATCGCCGCATCGCAGGTCTCTAGCCGTTTAGCAGAGAGAGAGAGAGAGAGAGAGAGAGAGCGTTGAAGAAGAGAGCACCGATGAGAGTCGCATCAATGCGGAAATCAAAGGGCAAGGAAACAGTCAATTCCTTGAGTTTTGACCTGATCCTTATAATTTCTTCTTCATCCCGGCATCACTGACCACTCTGGCTTATTAATAATGTTCTGCCTTCCAATTGTAACCTCCGTCGTTGAAGATTCCTCGATATGGAAGCGAGTTCATGTATGATTCCCACGCGACACTGAGTATGTTTCGATTCGTCCTCGAGGACGAGCTCAAGGAGGCTCTTTGTATCTAGTCCGCACGGTTTTTCTAATATTGGCGCGATATAAGTAGTCTTGAAATCTTCTTTACGAATCGGCTTCAATGTTTTATCGATCGGATCGCTGGTGGACCACTTTCAGGATGCCGCGGAACTATTGAAACAACTTCCATCCTGTACCAGACAACGTTACTATGATCCACCTTCCTGTCAACCAGCAGCCCCAGGCCAATAGTGTGGGCCGAAGTTCCCCGAAGTAGGAAGACTGATCTTGTTCTTGATTCGTGGAATCGGAGTACTCGAAAAACTGCGCTACAGAGTGCACCGAATATGTGCTCTATTAAAACGACCGGTGGCTTGCCTGTGAAATCTACACTTTGCCAGAATCGATCAATCTGAAGAAACCCGCCCGGTAGAGGAATCTCAAAATGGCTTGATCCTTCTTAAATCGTGAGGAATAATGCCGAAAGGACTATTATAAATCAAGGTAGAGGAATCTGGCTCCTGGTTCCAATAGATACGACCCTGGATACCTGGATGACTCGTTCCAGGCCACGATACCTTCCAGCGGCCCAGCACACGCTTCCCCCCATTTTGCCACCCTGAGCGTTTGGCCCAAGGTGGCCCGCGAGCTCTGATTGCTTTAGGTCAGCTGCCATCGCGCCTGATAGGACGGCCAGGTGGAGCGCTCACGTCTCCTCGGATACCAGACGTAACGCGAGTGTCACCGTCCATCGCTTCTGAACGCACGATATCAGGCTCTCTAATCGTTCTTTGCGCCCACTCTATACACTGGCCGTCACGGACAGTTCAGACTTAAGCCATGTCGGCTGCGCAAGTTGCGCTTCTCTCTCTTCCGCGTGTATGTCAACAAGTTCGCTCTCGATTGCTCTTTGTGCGCCGAGTCAAACATCGCGTAACGTCTCATTTCTCTGCTACGTCGGATCATACAGAGTGCGGCAGTCCGTAGAGCGAATAGCACCGTATTCTTGTCGAGATGAGCCTGAGTCCGCTCGTTGATTCTGCTCTATATCGAGATATATATAGAGCACCAGTACTATCGCCTGTATAAATTCTGATCTATCCGTCTACACAATTATACAGAAAAACGCAATATTCCTTGTCTTCTCCATCAACCATCAGATGTCGCCTCAAGATCGACGGAGCGGATCTATGCTTTGTTGTTCAATAGACTGTATTATTCCTACCTGAATCCCTTTATTACCCGGGAAAATTGTGAGCACCCGAGGTAACTGGAAAAACATAGGTGACGCCTAGATGACATAGTGATTCCTTGTCTTTCTCTCATCATTATAACCCACGTCAGTGGCGATGTCAGCAAAATGCTAAAGGCAAAAGCTGCGCGATCATTAAGATGGTCGCTAGATCTACAGCTTAGCCTGAGCGAGTGCGGAGGAAGCCAACATGAGGGAACCGGATGTCGAACCTGATGCCACCTCGTGGTTCCAGATACGCGCCGTTTGTAGCAATAAACTACGAAGACAAATCCGACGTGGAACTGACCGACAAAACATATCGACTTTATCCGCACTACTGGCAATTTGGACTGGATGAAGCCCTTCTACGGATATATTGTTGGAATTTAATCGCAAATTTTTAGTTTCTCATAAGATGTCGCATTTTTTCCAAAACGGAACGTTTTCCTCTGTGAACTAATGTTAACAATGTCATATACCATTCTACTAGAACAGTTATCTTGGGCTCTACAAGAATGTATTACCCTTAGATGTTGCAAAATTGGGTATTTAGGCATGCAAAGGGAGTTGCTGGCAAATAAATCTCAAATAACGAGACAGGAGCTTTAGGAACCTAAATGGAATTATAGCGTTATAGACTAGCATAAGCTTACATTATAATTGATCCAGAACTATAAATTAGGTCACGTCGGTTTGGCAAAAACTCGGCGTCCGAACCTCCCACTTTGCATGCCTAAAACTCAAACATTTGCAACAATCAAAAAAGGGTACATACCTTCTTGTAGAGCAGATAATTTCCTATCGAATGGTATATGAAACATTGTAAAACATTAGAGGTTCACAAGAAAAATTTCCGTTTGAAAAAATGCGCCACTACTTATGAGACAACCTAATAGAAACCAATAAGAACGACCGCTTAGACCACTAGCTGCACGCTTACTAGCCCAGCAACACCTATTACGCCATCACTTCACACACCCTCTACACTACCGTAGAGCTATCGTTCACATGAGGACGTATATTCAGGGGGTCGTCGCGGATGATCAATACAAAAGAGTTAAAGGCTAAAAGGAAACTAGTCGGATACAGTAAAAAAAGATGCCACCTCAAGCCCAACAGAACGATCAAACCGGACACGTTCCACCAGCAAATAGTTGATACACGGCAGGAAAGTCTATGGGTCTATAACCGTTGCCGTCGAAATTAATATTCAAAAGAGGCTAACCCGACCAATTCCGTAGGAGACTTGTCTATAATGCGCAGTTTTAAAAGCACAAAAAGCGACAAAAGGACGCAAAAGTCAGAAATGATAAAAAAATCTCACACAGCATGTAGAAGTCATCTAGTCCGATACTGTAGATGATAGCATGTAACCATTATCCAGGTGAAGGCTACCGGAGCGAGCGGAACAAAATCGATGCATCTCGACGTCACCGCTTTGTACTTAATTGGTATAGTGTAGCAAAGAAAGATACTGAACTAGCGTTCATGGTCTACTCGACTACATTTTTGGAGTCGAACTGTTCATTTGTTAATCTACTTCGGGTCGAAATGAATCTTTTACTCAAAGTGCATTGGAACAATATATCAAAGGAAATATTCGAATACTTACGATGAGGTAAGGGCACACGAGAGATCCAGCGATTTGTGCTGCAGATGCAATACTTCCAGTTACCTCAAATATGCTTGTTTAATGCAGAAAAACTTGCAGCTTCCCTTAGAGCACTACATATACAGGGGTGGCCAAAAAATAGGCACTTTGCTTATGGCGTTTAGTATGTGCGTCGCACAGAGTGCCGCTGTTGATAAAAGTTTCGCGGCAAAATATCCCTTAGATGTCCTCTATAAGTAGAAGCAGGCCCTCCTCACTGCCCTCACCGTCCTCAAAATATGACGTCATCTTCCATCACCGTTGAGCTCAAGAAGGCCTACCGTAATCGTTCCAGCCTGAAGCTGCTACGAAATTTCTTTAATCGGTTCACTGATAGATTGCTTCCTAGGGACAGTAGCTCTGAATATGCAAGACCCCTTCCGACCAGCTTTCAGATAACGTCGTAATGGTCCATGATCCGTCGACCTCGTTGAGCTCGAACCGTGCACAAGGTTCCCATGGCAAATTCTTGTGATGTCGTTGGTGCAGAAAGCTATTATAAGGTTTATTGATAGAATGGGATGTGCTCTTCAATATTAAGTTGGGAGCAGTCGATTTGAGTTTTAGCAAAGTGATTAATGCTGTCTGAAATGTGGAGTGGAAGCCCCTATTTGCCACCCTTGTATAGGTCCAAAATGAACCAAATCCTTGTAACATGCTGGCATCCAGCAAACAGGTGGTCCCTTTAGCGTGAAGAGTGCTTCTCAAAACGGCTTCTTCGGTACATGCTTGGAAAGCAAAAACCGGAATCATTTTATCTAAGCAGCACTAGGAAAACCGAAAAATGAGCGATTCTCACTTATGGATTCTGATAGGGCGGCGCCAAAATCCAGCACTTCAATTGGTATTGAAAGAAAAGAAAAATCAATAAAAAATAATAATCACTAAAAAACAATATCTCCCTGGATGTCTGAATCCATAAGTGTCCACTTTCCCTACCCGCATTCCTCCAGAGGTGAAAGAATTCAATCTCAGCAAATTCTTAGCTGAAATTTCATAGCTGGTCCAGCTAGCTCGTTGTGAATGTTATTGGATGAAACATTCTAACAATGCGGCACGTTCCATCTTTCTCAAATTTCGTCGCAAAAATATGGCAAAAAAATGCACCATACACAGATGTACTACGATCCCACTACTATGGGCAACTACTATTGCGCCAGCCCATCGGAGCTAGGGATGGCGTTAGGTTTTCGTGTAAAACTCCCACGTTCTGTGCTCTTGCGTAGTTGGTAAAGAATTTAAAAGCACATTGAATTTGTTGCAGTAGCGGTATGACCTTAAGTTCAAACCTGTTTTCCATCGTCTTCATTCATGCCTTGAATATAGTAAAATATAAGGAAAATCACGGTCGCTATGAGAATAACAAGTCGGATGAGACGTCGCTGAAACCAAAATGTGAGTATTGCGTACTTTTTCTTGGAACACTGCTGAGTTCTACCTTTTTTGAGCGATAGAATATCAGTGCGATCAAAAAGAAGCTCTGCATTACAACAGCGTAAGACTGTAGAAGAATGAGCTTCGTATCCTGGATGAAAATGGAGTATCGCAACCATAGTCCAGACCTGGTATTTCAACTAAATAGGATGTTCTGATATGAAGCAGACAGCATCTGTTGTTTTTGAAAGTATACCTTTTTGCATGATACACAAGGCCAGGTTAAGGGGTATGCATTCGTATCGAAGTATACCTCGGAGGTGTTAGGAATGAAAAGAAATAGTGATGATATTGGACATTCTTTGGAACCGGCTCAAAGAATTTCGGAGAGAAGTGAAGGTGTCAGGTAGGTAGGGCGGCTCGATCTGTTCCGTTGAATCTTCGTCGCAGAAAAGTAATAACTTCGTATATATGTATATGTATATCTATCTTATTGTAGTGGTGACCTATTTCAGTATATCGTTCACTACGCAATCTTTGGTTTCCTTTCGTACAATATGAAGAGGCTTTGCATTTTCAGACGCGACAATGAACGAACATTTTTCGCTCGAACTTCGTTGTTCGTGGTTGCTGAACGATGTACTGCAGTAGGTCACCACTACAACGGAAGCGGAAGTGGTGTAGTGACAAGTGGCACGCTTACCACGCGAGCGGTCCGGGATCAAATCCTGGGTCGTGAGTCGCCCGGGCCAACCAAGCCTTCCATCCCTCCGGGGTCGGTTAATTGGTACCAGACTTGTCTGGGAGGATAAAAAACACTGACTTGTACATCGGCTGGCCCCCGCAAGTCATTGTATAGGCCACATCGCATTCAAACGCCACTACGAATGTACAAATGGAAGTAGAATGCGTGCCGCATCCCAAAAAGGGATCAACGGCAAATGCTTTATCTTTTTATCCCCCGCACTGCTCGTACAACTGATTGAGCAGTTAGCGAAATCTTTAGCGAGCCATCAAGCGGAAAGATCTACCAAATATTGAGTTTTTGATTTGTTTTGCTTTGTTTACTGCTGTTTGTCGCCGTAGGTTATTAATGGTTGATGTTATTTCTTCCAGGCAATCCAAAAGAGACAAATGGCAATAACAAACAAAACAAGTTGTGCGACTGTCTAATAAAAACTACGACTTTCAAACTTTTAGCGTATTGGGAGGGTCCATAGACGGCTCATGACCCGTCACAATTTCAAAACTCCAGGATTTTAACAGTTAGCGCTACCACCGTATCAAGTGAATCCATGCGGACCACTCCCTAGTTCCACGGTCGAGCACTTGCTCTCATTCTATGTTATCAAATATAGCGATATTGTTGCAGTTTCACTTGAGGCATCACCCTAGTTCCCCCATGTTGTTATCGAGCTGTAACTAAGCTGCTACTTTTTCCTAAATTTCAAGGATTCTTGCCTCGAATCGCTTGCGAATGAGCTAATCGGCACCCGAGTTAGGAGATAGCTCAAATAACATTCTTATAAGCGATACCCATCCAGAAAGTCCTCGATTCAAATAGAATAGAAATCTAACCCAATAACGGCACACAGATATGGCAAGCAAGTGTCACTGTCGCTACTTTGACGCCGATACCACTTCAGCACTGCTTGCCTGTAATAATGTGCACTATATTGAAGGAAGCGCGACAGTTAATTTTGACAATAAAAATACTTACATAGGACTTGTAATGAGAGCGATAGCATGTAGAGCAGTTGAGGTTAGAAAAAGGCTCCATAGAAGATTTGAGGTATATAGTGCAACAATGTTTGAAATTGTCAATTCCATCTACAGTATTCCTAAACATAAAATAATCAATTCAAGAGAGCCTGATTAACGATGGTAAGTGCTGATTCTGCTGACGAGCAGATGAAGAAAGGCTGTTCACCAAGCGATGTGAGGAATCAATGCGCGTTCCTATCTACGGTTGCCATCTTCAGCTCAAACGCACAGGAACTTGGTCAACGCCAATGGTCACGGAACCGGATTTAGTAGCATCGCAATGTTAGTGGACACAGATCTACTTTCGCTGTAACCATTATACGTTCCCCTTGAGAACCCTGGATCTTCTGCTCTTTGAAAACACTCAA
>MU882833.1:0-22777 GCA_036418205.1 Ostertagia ostertagi
GTTAGCTCCGCACGCAACCGCGCGCATGACACGGTAGGTTTTGGTGAAAGTAGATAAGTAGCCTATGGAGAGTTGTGCCCGCCGCTGAAGAACCCAACAGTTAATTGCTTCGTCAAGTGCGTTAGCTGATCTTCGTTATACTGCCCTGTTGTGCTGAAGCTCACCGTTTGCTACGCGCGATGGACTGCGGAGTTAAACTGGTGTAACAATATTTTAAGACTTCAAAAGTTCATTCCACAGCGATCATAAGGCTAAAAAAATCGAAGCTAATTACAGCAGCATTATGAAAGCAAAAATGGGTCGTATGCACAGGGAGAGCGTGCGTCGAAGAAATTAGCCTAAATAACTACCAGCATTCCAGAAATTACCCACCTCATGATTCCTCCTCCCATCCCAAAATTATGCCATAATTATTCAGGAGCGTGCTGTCCAACCGTGGGGAGGTTTGGGGAAGGTTGTAGAAAGTAGGAACAGAAGAAAATTTTAAACATCTCGTGAAATCCCTCAAATTGCCAGGCACACACGGAAAGTCACAATGACTCCTCATGGGTCCCTATAGGACTAACTTCTAGCGATATCCGAAGAGTTTACCCTTGGATATTCGCGGCCCATTTCTTTTGAAGATTTGAACGTTGAAACGCACCCTCGTGGATCGGCCTTGGCTGGATTGGTGGTGTTGAAATGTATAAGGAGGTCCGTTCCAACCGAGTACAATTCCATGCGTTGTTGTAGACCACATACCTGAAGAACTTCACACCTATTTTTTTGTGCAAAAGAAGCGATTGCAATGGAAGAATTGATGTGTGCGGCCGCGTGGCGGTCTAAAACTACTCGTCATATCGTGAATAAATACTGTTGTTGTGTAAAGAATACATATATAAGTCCCGCAGAAACTAAGAAATTAGGACCAGGATAAATCAATATTGCAAAATTTAATTTGATTTAACTCGACTAATCTCTAACTCAAACTATCTAATAATATTCACCTATTTAATTTGAACCTTCCTTTAGTTTCAGTGGAAATTGCACTTTACGGAATTTTTGCATTAATAAAACATAAACACTAGTCAGCAGGCGGAAGTGGTGCGGTGGCAAGTGGCGCTGCTTACCACGCAATGATCCGAAGATCGACTTTGATTGTGCACACACCAAATAAGTTCTATCTATTTCTATCCCTCCGGCGTCGGATCAATTGGTACCAGATTTGTTCTGGGAGGATAAAAAACACTGACTTGTAACATCGGCTGACCCTGTGATTCATTGTACAAGCCAGTACAAATTTCAAATGCCGCTGCTATTCTGAATAGGAATACTGATATGGGACTACTTCAGCTGGATGTACGCATTAGACTCCCATCTCGCTCGGGACCATTCATCTGAGCTCCTTACTGTCGGCGAATTATCGAGCACGATGATAGGCTGCCTCCGGCGGGGATCGGGGTGGAAGACGATGGGCTCTACGGCGGGCGCTCCGCCGGCTTGGACTCAGGGGAGACGTCCCCCGTCCCCTTGGGTTGCCCAGTAAAGATAGGCCTACCACCGTCTACCAGCCTCAGGGACAACGCAGTGCCCGTCCAAGCAGGGGACCTCAGCTGCAAGTGGTTGCACACCTATCATGACTTACCTAGGCAGCTAGGAAGACAGATTCGACGCGACCTCTCACCGCGACGACAGTAAGCGAACAACGGTTTGTACCGACCGTGGAGGGCCGGAGCCAATGGCCGATGTCAGACTTTGCGATTGGAGCGATTTTGCACCAATTGCAGGAGCGACGGATCGCTTGAGCGATGCGAGCGACGGGAGATTTACACCGCCTACCAACGATAATTCGGCGCCATCAGTTCGTAAATCTCCCGTCGCTCGCATCGCTCAAGCGATCCGTCGCTCCTGCAATTGGTGCAAAATCGCTTCGCCAAATCGCAAAAGTCTGACATCGCCAATTGACGGAATGGGCGCATTGCCCGGCATCGGCATTCAATCGATTGGCCCACGCGAATGGCAGAGGCGCACGGTGCGCCCGTACAAGGAGGACATTGGGCCTAGGGTGGGCGAATCGTCGCATTCATCTTCGGCAAGACACATAAGTGTTCATATAATAACCCTTAATTTATTTTGACCGATATTTAGAACGTGAGCGTATTTTAAAAGATTTGTAGTGCGAAGCTGTCGCACACCGACGCCGTCAACCTAGTGAACGGCCGTTCCGCAACTCGCGTATACGAGAAGGCAGAAATGAAACGTATTATTCCGAACAAGAGATGGACCTGAGTTTCCTCACTATCAGGAAACACCTCCGAAACCAAACTCCATCTGCGTTCACTTTCAAACAAGCCAACCAGTAAGATATCGCGAATAATCGCGAAAGCGACATAACTCCGGATCTCGTTGACCAGGTCCGCCCTTTGAAGCTAATATAGCCCAGCACGTGAAAGTATACTAAAATGGCTCATTCAATCTTACACTATACCCCGAGCAGAGAATTCGATAGTCTGACATCTCCTCGTCACAGTGATGCTTCAACTCAGCAATCATCTGTCAGGACGATGATAATATTATACGCACAGATCCCCTACTCGTAGTCGCAGCTCGAAAAGTCCGCTGGGGGAGCAGGTGTAGGCCCCCGGCCCCCTACAAAGTAAGTTGATGACGGCTAGTTAAATCTAATGAATGAAAACCGTGCAACACCCCAATGGCACAGTTAACTATTTTTGGATTGCAATGTGGGCGTGCAAAATCAAATTGGACCCACGCAGTTCAGAAGTAAACACACATAGAGGCAAGTGACAAGTTAACAGCCGAAAGCTTCCCCCCACCCCCCCATTCCTTGACATTTCGAAATGAAAAGAGAGAGCCCTTTTCAATTGCTTTTGCATCGAGGCCTTAAATTTGCTTTGACTCTTCTTCACTATTTCTCGTCAACATCAGCATACCGCACCAGTTCATAAAATTATTCACCCCTTGAATTGACCTCACAAACACTCCCCTGTCATTCCCCCCCCCTAATTTGGTCTGGCGTTGTTGCTTTGTATAGACATTCTTCGATTGTAAGCACAGTACCGCACAAAAACGACTTATTTATGGGAAAAGCACAAGTTGAACGTTGAATTAACATTACATTGGGATAAGTCCCAGGATATGTCGGTGAGAAGATAGCGCCTTTTTTACGTTTCGTCGCGTCGATGATGAAGCTGCAGCCGTCCGTGTCCCCGTAAAGTGGCGTTCCGGCTTGATATTGAGCTGGAAAAATTTCCAATCCAATGTGCTCATAAAAAATCTTCAGTATGACTACTCTCCATTATCGTTACTTCAGATCTTGCAGCCAGGCACGTTGCAAGTACGACCGCAAGATATTCGATGTCACGTGTGCTTTTTGGTGCCCTCGATGTTATCTGATGCTACGTGTGTATTGCTATGCATGCGTGACAGCGTATACGAGCTACGTGAACTCCGGTCCTCCAGGAGGGTAAATGCGCTGCCCTCACCAACGTTTGCTACCCTTAAAGCAACAGTCCTAGCAAAGTTTTTACCTTCGACACTAATGGGGTGGTTCGATGCGATAGCCAAGAGGTGTGATTAAACAAAAAGCTCATCTTGTTAGAAAGCCGCTAGAAAGGGAGCTGAACGGCTTCGAAGTGGGCGTGGTTGCTCAGTCGGCTGCAATCCCCTCGGCCGACCCAACCACGCCCACTTCGAAGCCGTTCAGCTCCCTTTCCAGCGGCTTTCCAAGGAGTTTTTTGTTCAATCACACTTCTTATGTTCTTGACTAGGGCTAGCGCATCGTTCCACACCATTAGTCGAAGGTAAAAACCCTGCTGGGACTGCTTTTTTTGTTACCAATTGTGGTCTCGCACGCTCCGCTTTTGCCTCATGTCAAGTTGCTTGTTCCCCCCCCCCGTCTCCCACTCCTCACTCTCTGGTCCCCTGCATATTCTGGTTCACGGATTCCCTGCCTTTTAATGTTAGATGCTGAAGCCACAGCAGTCTTCTACCCGGACTGCGCTCTAGCCTTTCGAGCAGAGAGAATGGAGAAAAGTTCAAGTGGTTGCGTAACCGAGTGAAGCATGGGAAAAAGTACACGTGATAACGATCTTTTAAAGCGCTACGCCGCTGGGTCCGCAATTGCGACCACCACAGGTGCTGGAAACAAGGCGTACGGTAAGTACAGAATCAATAAACGTACTGTCGGGAATGAACGAGTACTGTCCGCGGAAACCGAATTGTCGATCGACTTCACGAGCACGGGAATGAAAGACAAGCACGAGAACGCGGTGAAGGCTAAAATATACACGATGTTGAACGGTTCAATTCAAGTACTTATTCAATTAGTGCTTACCTTATTCTAACATGAGGCGATACAGTACCACAATATCGCCCTCCGAGTGATGCCGACAAGAGGTCCGATTCGACTCGTTCAAGTTCCGAATAAATATCTACATATTCGATTTCGCAGCTGAATGAGCTAAATATTAGATAGAAGCAGTTTAACAAGTATTCTGAGGAATATATTGCATTTTCCACCGCGTACAGTCAAAATAATGCGTAAGATTGTTCCATGTTCTGCTTATGTGCGTAACGCATGGTGTGCCTGTAAAGCCCGCCAACCGGGGCTCACTTCTCGATTCGCAAGTGTCTTCTGTCGATTTTTGTATTTTTGTTGACTTTTCACGATTACCCCTGCTGTCATGTTCAAATTCTGAGTGAATTCTACCTCAGAGGAGAAACATCGTCTCCACTGAAAGCAGATGGTACTATAAATTAGTCGTCCACTGAGATAAATATTGTGCAGCCAAGAGGTCAGCAGGGGTAGCCGACAGGGGGCCCGTCGCGCGGCAACACTGTAGATTTAGCAGACGGGTCGCAGCGCGTTAGCGATTACACATCAGGTCAAATAGAATGTACCATTACACGTCCTACATCGCACATCACGCACGCGACTCGTTCGCGGACTCTGCCTTAGACGAGCCTCCTGTAGCAGTGAAGAAAAAACTACGAGAAACGGCCTGAAACCCGCAAAACGGAGCAATTTATCCCGCTCGCTAACTTCCCTGTTAGGCGAGTTCCATCGGTTATGACGCCATCAAAGTGAACATTTTGCTGTGGCCCTAAAGGCTAGAGTCCGAAAGCGGGGGGCTAGCAGCTGGGGAATGTGGATGTAAACGGCCGCAAACACAATTCACCAGTTTAAATAGGGCGTCAGGCCACTACGAGCACACCTTTCACCACAAAAATGTCACGTCCTGTATCTTAGAGGCCCAGTCTCTCTTTATTCAAGATATGTTCAATCTTCTTACCTGAAGCTAGCGCCTAAACTTTCATTAAGAAATAGCTCAATTGCTGGAGAAGATTTATTGTTAATGACAGTTATAGCCCAAAGAAATTGATCCATGCTTTTCACTGAAACATCAACAGTGGTATGACCACAAGACCTACTTACCCATTGAATCAGCACGTACGTATAAGTGCCTTTACACCTTTCCAAATCCAGCGTATTACACTGTTTTCAAAAGCTTTATCAAAACTGCAAAAGAAGATTAGCAGGTACTGAGTGAATGACTCAGGAACTCGAGATTTTCACTTTTCAGCTCTTCCGCCAGCAGTGATTCACATTAGTGGGAATGTTAGCAATATGTTCAATTCTTTAGCACATTTTCGGACTTCCATAGGTGGGATGAATATCTAAACTCCTTCAGTTAGTGGGGTGTTGGCCGAAATATGTGGAAACTGAGCGTGAGGCTGCGGAGTACTTCACTGTGCATCACATCCCATTTCAGTTGAGCGAAACATAGACTTTAGAAAGTGCTGCAGCACCGCTACCGATTGCAAACAAATATTTGATAGTACCGAACTGAATTCGCGCCGCAGAAACCAGTGAAAATCTCACCTTTCAGAACTGCCGGCAAGATGAAAGTGCTCAAATTCCAACTTTACGCGTTGCCTCGGTCCCGCGACAAACGTGTATACACACTGAAATCGAACATAAGGCTTAGATTTAGTAGAGCTGAAAAATCTTGTGGATCTCAAAAATGCTCAACCGACCGCACCGACCTGCAAATTCCGAGGTAGGGTTATATTCCGCTGTATGGAATTATCAGTGGGCTCCTTGGGTAGGAGCGGGAAACGAAACTCCCCCTTTCGGATTCTTCTCGTCAAAAACTCGATCACATTCTGAAGTGTTCCACTCGCCTATACGTACTATTTCAATACTATTGGAATCAGTGGATGTTGCTGCTGCCGAGATTAATGCTGGGACCCTTTTCCGGTGCTTCATCTCCTCCAGGCGTTCACTCTGTCATTGACGGGAGCAGACGCGCGCTGTCGCGCTGCGGTTGAAAGAACGCTCTGCTACATGACTGTTGCATTTTGATCCTATGAAACTAATAGTTTTAGCTGATTGCAATTAGCACTGTAGCTGGATTTTCCTGTGCATCGTGCTAGCACGCACCAGCTGATATTTTCGATAATTTATTTCAACTGCATCATCCTGAAAGGATAGTCTATGGGTTCCAAAGCAGGGTCAGTCCTATTCGTTCTACTTTTCGAAAATTTTTACGACCCATCCTCCCCCAAAGTGGACTTGATACGATTTTTCTGCCCATGCGCTCCCACGGATACGACCCCCCCCCTCTTGATGAAACTCAACGAGGTACGAAACCCCCGTTGTTACTAAGAACCAACCGTAGGATAGTCTATGTTCCAAGGCCAGAAAGATTCAGAAACTATGAGAAATGGGTTACAGTCATTTTTGAATGAATTCCAAATCACGAAGATTAACGGCCATTCTACGGTCATGAGTATTACAATGTACTTCTTCGATGAGGCAGACTGGTCCGCAGGTGCAGCGTGAGATGATAGCTCACGCCCTCTCCTCGTGTTTCTGGCCTTTCTTGTTTCTTCGTTATCAGAGTCTCTCTTCGCAACAGCACCGCTTTTTGTCGACAGGCTGGCACAATCCTTGATCAACTACGAAGGGATCACATTTGGGGGAGGGGCGACGTTCAGCTCTCTCCTGAAGTTCACTTCTCGTCCTGATGTTCAGGTCTCCCCGCCTGAGAACGGATCAGCCAGAGATAACGCGATCACTGAAGCCCTAAAGGTTAGGCGTGGAGTCTTGGGCTGTCAGGCCTAAGTTTTAGCTTATACAATTCAGCTTATGTAAGCCTGCAATGCAGCTCGGTTAAGTTTTAGTCCTAAGCTTGCTACGAAGCAATATGTGTGTGCTCATTTTTAGGTGACCAGACGGCCGAGGCAGCAAACTGTAACCGCACCGCCCTTTTGGAGCAGTTTTGACTGATTTCTACCCGCTTCTTTTTCGTTGTCAATTCATATTATATACATATGGGCCCCATAACTCACATCTTCTTGTTGTAAATGAACTTAAAGGCACATTCCGCCATCGAATTGGTATTGTTCGAAAGTAACATAGTCGCGGTAACCGATCCACAGATAAACGAAAGCAGCAAAAAAGCCGAATCTTTGGAACCATGTTGCATTGGCAGGGTTTACGCCCCGCCCCCTGCCAGAATCTCACCTAACTTAACATTCTTTGAAAAAAATAAAACTAAATAACGCCAAAATACGGCAAAGGAAGCAAATATTGAGACTGCTTTTTCACTACCTTTGATCACCTAGCGGACCAAAAAACGTAAATACTTCAGTTTTTGGACGCAATTACATTCACCTATTCAATTATGAGATGTACCTTTGAACAAAGAGTAACGATGAGAACTTCGCTATAGGATAGCCAAACTTACTCCTCGTACTGTAGCACGCCCTTTCAACCAGAACACCATAATCAGCACCAACAAGCAGGCAATGACCATTGTGAAGAGAAGTGCGAAAATGATGTCGCAGTCGAGTGCCCGACATGAGGCGCAGTCCTCTTTTGGGGTTGGTGATTCCCATTCCAAGAGATCAATACGGGTCTCTCAACGACACGCTCCAATGTACGCATGCGTTCCATGCGCACACAACCTGGACGAGTTTTCTGGTTTGGCGTGCTAACGAACTTTGAAACTGATATGGCGCACGAAAATGGAAAGAAGAACAAAGAGAACATCTTCAAAGTGCTATAGCGGTGCTGAAGTTCTGTTCAAAGTAAGAATCAGAAGAAGAATCATGGTAAAATTCATACAGCACTGTGGGCGACTGGTGGGTGGTTTGATGGAAATTTGCTTGGCTTCGAACAATATTTTAGTGGGCCGAAAGGTGTAGCGCAAAAGCAGCTCTTATGCGCATGGTCAGAAGATCAAATCCTAGATATCCTAGGCCGAACAAGCGACCCATCCCTTCGAGTTGCGGGTTTGTATGAGAGTTAAAACTGAATGGTATTCCGGCTGGTGCCCGGAAGTGGTAGTAAATGCCAAATCGCATAAAAAAGCCACTACAATTCCAACAAAATGTGCTCCCAAAACCGTTGAATGAGAGGGAATCAGCAAATTGCGAAGTGAATCGGAAGAAGGTATCGAAATTATCTACCGCTCGCTCGCAGAATGGATGCGTTTTCTCATGAAAATTTCAAATTTCAAAAAAGCAGGACCAGGAGCCCACCTCCAATGGGCGGGCGTTCTCCAAAAAAGCAGCGCTTTATGAAAAAATTCATAATTCGCTTTGGAGAAAGCCTACAGAGCAGAAAAAAAATTGGTGTGGAAGAGCAATGTCTAAGGTATTTCCTACAACATACATGTATGTCGTCGTAAGTGAAGGTCCGCCCACTAAGTGACGGCGCATGTTCGTAAGTGAACAACGTTTCTTACAGGTACTCATAATCGGATTCCAATATTGGTTCTGAGAAGGCCTTAAAAGAAAGCGGGAAAAAAGGAAATAAAGGGCTGAGAGGGGGGGGAAAGGTCAGCGCTAGTTGTTGGGTGGAGTGTGCACCAAAGTTGCCAGGAGTGGGTTTGCCACGAAACCTTGTAATTCAGTTCGGAACAGTTCAGAGACCGAAAAAAAGAGTGGGAGTTCGCGAAGGAGGGCAGGTCAAAAGCCAAAGTCAAAAGCCCTCTTCCTTATCCTCATAAATAAGGACATAGGACTTGCCGGTACATGTGTATCTTGTTTCCCTTCGGCCATGTCGTAAGTGCACACCTGGTAGTAAATGTATACAAAAATCAAGATCACGTGACTTAAGTTAAAAAGGATAAAGGATAAAGCATTTGCCGTTGATCAATCCCTTTTTGGGATGCGGCACGCATTCTACTTCCATTTGTACATTCGTAGTGGCGTTTGAATGCGATGTGGCCTATACAATGACTTGCGGGGGCCAGCCGATGTTCAAGTCAGTGTTTTTATCCTCCCAGACAAGTCTGGTACCAATTAACCGACCCCGGAGGGATGGAAGGCTTGGTTGGCCCGGGCGACTCACGACCCAGGATTTGATCCCGGACCGCTCGCGTGGTGAGCGCGCCACTTGTCACTGCACCACTTCCGCCCAGGCTTTAATGTTATCGAGATAAATGACTAAAAAACGTGTGTTACTAAGTCTGCAATTACACATGCGCAGATGCGGGAAACAACATGTATTCAGATGTCAGTCTGCAAAAAAATGCGGCACAGAAATGGATCACCCCAAAAAAGAAGAGATTCTGTTCAATACAACAAGAACGAGTATTCTCTACATACAGCGTGCTACGAACTACCTACTAGTCGTTCAAAATTTTACGCGGAAAACGCGAAATCACGTTTTTTGTTTTTTTTTTCTTCACAACTGCGTTTAAAGTTGAGTATGTCCAAATCTGAAAGTACCGTTGAACTCAAACCATCAACTCGTTGATGGCAGTAACGGACAGCGCAAGTGATTCGCACGTGCCCGTAAAGGGCTAAGGGAGTTAATCTGCGTCAACTCAAAAACGGTTATAAAGTGAAAGTTTTGATGGCGAATTGTTAGGCATATCACTGGATAGCATTTTTATGTGTAATCGATCAATGAACATCCCAGGTTTTGTAAGATTGCCTAAAAACCTAAAAATCTGATCTTCTTACCAGGGCATGACGCGATAAAGTTCAGGATCAGTTGAAGCAAGAAGTGTTCTTCTGCGATCTAACAGATCATTTTATTCCGAAAAAGAAAAAAGTATGAACGGAAACGGGAAAAATTTTCCATTAATCTCCCAAGCTAGTGAATGAAGTAGAGTTTGTGGCACTCTAATGGTAAGGGGAGTGTCAAAACCCAGATCTCTATAGCGCGATCAGGTTGCATGAGTAGAACTATACACGCATCACACACTAACAAACTACTTTACGGGATGAAATCCAAGTGCATGTCGCAATCCCGGAATGGAGCTCTTTCGAAACTTAAGAAGCATTTTTCAATATCTGGACAAGTTGATGTCAATGGCGCTCAAATATGAACCGAGTGTAACAAAAAATGCAAAAAACGAAGCGCGAAATCGTGTTTTTGGCTTGAATTTTCAAGTTTTATGGCATGTACCGTACGCTCTCTACCGTCTCCATTAGAAGGCAAACCCCGGGAGTTAGCCCGACTTGTGGACGGAAGGATCCAGAGGGAATTGTAAGGTTCCTTCCTACCTAGATCATTCCAGCTTCGCCATCAAAAATTGCGCGGTTAGGCGCTAATCCTTACGGGCCTGCAACCATTGACCAGCACCGTTGCAACGCTTGATTGAATTGATCGTCCTGCCTCGCCATTATCCCACATCCGACTTTTTTGAGGATTAAGACCTTAACTTCAGCGATCTGAAAAGATTTCTCTAGCTTTCCTTTCCGCTTTCAAGCCGTCCCACAGCTCAGTCATCACTACGAAGTGCTCTTATCATTAGTTTTATCCTAGAGCCTGCCTTTAAGTTTCGTTATTAATGGATGTCTTCCAGAATGTTTTCTGTTTTACGATATGAGGTGCGTGAAAACTACAGTACTCCGTTCTAGAGGTAGTTTGGGCAAAACTGTAAACATTGGAAAGGCGATGAGAAATTGGACGAGTAGACTGCGGCATGGCGGTGACGATTTCCGAAATCGAGAAAATGAATATCGGAATGCCGTTGTTCTCAACGGGTGTTAGAATTCAACTGGATAGTAATGAATATTGATGAGAAAAACGATGACGTGCTGTTGGCTTAGCAAATGGTACCGAATGGATTAAAAAGCCGTCGGCATAGCGCAAACAAAGCGAGATCCACACCACAGCGCGCCAGCGCACAAAACACTCGTATCACTGCTGTAACCTCTTGTAAAGCATACAGTTCAACAGGAGATCAGTAAAGATTATGGATAAGCGTCTGAGCACATAGGTTCATCAAACGTAAAGGCACAGTCCACGATGGCAAAGACATGGGAGTAATGGAGTTAACTACATACTGTAGGAGTTATTCAAATTATCAGTGTCGAAAAAAGGGAAGAAGACTGAAAACGCCTAAAATGGAGCGGTTTGCCCTGTGAGGCAGGAGGGTATGGGAGATACAGCCGCGTGAAAGATACTTGGTGCCGAGGTGAGAGAACGAGAGGCGGAGACGAGAGAACAAAGCGATGAGCGAGACGACAGATACTACAAGGATGGGGGTGCATGGTTACATGAGGTGCCCATGGTTGCAAATTCTGAGCTTCCAGCGCTCCCTCTACGCGTTTTGAGTAGTTCAGATGACCTTACCTCTAGATCCAGCGATCGCAGGGGTGGAAGCTTAGGAAAAATTCGTCCTTTCCTACCACGCAGGGATTCACCCTTTCGACGTTCGCTCGCTTACATTTGATACACTTCTGTACTACGTATGCGTACAACTGAGAGTCATAAGGGCACACAGGGTCCTGGAAGGCCCTCTTAGGCTCGGTGCTGAAAACACATAAAGCATCACTGCACGATATTTAAACTTAAAGACACAACCCAGGCAGAAGTCGGTCAAATGGTTTCCTTCATTCCGATGTGGTCCGAAGCCATTGGGTGAACGTTCCCCAGTTACCACGAATTGTCTTCCCCGTGTAAGCGGCGCAGCTGATTCTTCAAGATAGGCTCCAGAGAGACAATTACCGATGTGACACTCCCGTGTATAGGAATCCTCCGACAAGGGTGCTAGGGCCTTGCGAAAGTTAGCTGCAGCAGCTGCAATGTTCCCGTCCGCAGCAAGCTGCTGTCTGATACGCTCTCATAGTCGCGCTCTCTCGCCTCATACTCACCTCTCTGCTTCTATTGCCTTTGCTCAGCGCATCACGAAGGTGAGCAAGCCCTTGACTTAAGCGTCTTCCACAGATTGTTCTCCTTCTTTCTTTGCTGGCGGCCCATTTCGCGCCAAAGCTTTCATATTCATGGCAAGAACCACACCCGCTTGATCGCTAAAAGCAAAGTCTGGACTCCAGGTCGGGAGACCAGGAGACCAGAGTCGGGACTCCTGGTCGAAATTAAGATTTTACCTTAGAAAAGTGTAGGGGTCTGCAAACGGAAAGAACGATCACAACTTTTGGAATGATTTGACAAGGCTGAGGCGCCAAGCCCCTAGGATGCAGCACTTCCCGCCCACCACCATTCAGCCCACCCACAAACTAGTGCTATTTTGCTTTGCTGATACTGGAGAGGTTCTATTCACGCCTTTGTCGACGGTCTCTTCCCGTTTTTCCAATGCTGTAGTTACACTTCACATTCCTACTGTCACTGGAAATCGCAGTAATAGACCAGTTCGATCCTGGATTTCATCTTCAAAGTAACTGCTTCGATGACATGTTTTGACTTTTTAGGATCTGGAAATGAAGATTTCCGCCGAAAACTTGGCCTATTCGAAAGGACTGCGTCAACCGTGGACGAGCAATACGCAGAAAAACAAAAGTTCATCGTGCTATCGTCATTTAATCGCGAAATATTGCAGTTTTTATGGGCCTATTATAACTACAAAGTTAGCCCATAAAACGCAAGAGTATGCTTAACATTATCCTGTTTGAAGCTACACATCAAGTACCAGCGAACCTAGAACGGTACAAGTGCAACCGCATAAAAAACGTGGAGTGGTTGAGGACTGGCTTAACCCTCTGGGTACACCATGAACTTGGGTCCAGGTCAGAATAGTGAAGATCTATTAGTGGACGCGTATTTTTTTTCTCTGTGAAAATAGTTGCGGAGACCAGAGCACTCATTCCGGTTACCATTCCAGCCAGTCTGTTCCAGCAATCTGACCACTAAGAGTTCTATGGCTTCATTCGTCTCTGCAGAGATCGAACAGTGGAAGTACTAAGTGATTTCTTTGGAATCCGTTTCTGTTCTGAGCCTCTACCCAATTTGCCAATCCAAGTAGAAAGGATCCCTGTAAAAAATCCCTTCCAGCCCTCCAGATCGATATTTTGGTTGCTCACTTGTTTGGGGAGCTGGAAACAAGGCCTCATACATTGGTAGAGTCTTCCTCACTTCCACTTTAGGACTCTATTGAGCCCAAATCATATTTAACCCACTGCGCAACCAACCACGCGTTCACGTGGAGTGAACTCGTACTCTTTGATTCACTCAATATTTCCCGAGTTCATAGTCGCAAAACGCAGAAGAAATCAAATAATATTTCAATGTTGATGAAACATTTGTCGTTTACGACGACCCGAAGAAGCAGAAGACAAAAACCTATGAAGGCACGCAAAATGGTGGTCCGTTGGATTAAGTGTCACTACGCATGAAAATTCTGACGGAGATGAAATGCGTGGCGCATTTCGAAGGAATTCGATCAGTACTAAGTTACTCATTCTCTTTGCTGATATTTTGGGCACTTCTGCAACTTACTGAAACCTAAATATTTGAGAAAACTCTCCGTCCCTGTCAGACTCTGAGTCGTGCCAGAAGAGGATAATAGAATATAGGCTTAATTGGTACCCAGATTTGTCTGGGAGGATAAGAAACCTGAGTGGACACTGGTCCCGCAACTCATTGTATAGGTCAAATCCACTGCCACTACGACTCTGAATGGGAATAGAATGCGTGGCGCATCCCTATATGGAAACTTAATGACAAGAGCTCCACATTTATTCTTCATATCCTAGCGCCATATAAAAGCACTTGGGATACCTAAAGTAGTCCTCACATCATCACAAAATGTTTCCACCAATAGGGATTGATTTCCGGATTATCCAGTTTTTTTAGAGTATCCTGTTCCAAAGCGCCAGTACGAGATTCGCGAATTCGACTACTAATTACGCTCGTTCCTGCAGTGTTGGTTCACGAAGATCCCTCAGGGATTCTTCTCATCCCTCGCCTGCGCTTCCTCTTCCACCTCCGCGTTCTTTGGAAGATGTGAATCGACGAACTGGACACAATTGACATTCGGGAACTGGAATTAAAAGGAGCTACGACCGAGCCGCAAGAGCTCTGATTACTTTGGACTTTCTTGAACAGTGCAAGACCTATTCAGGATTCAGGAGGCGAAAGGGTCAAATGAGAGATTAAGCAGGGCAAATTATGGGTGATCAATCGAACGATTTGGTGATTTCACTTTAATGGCGCCATAGCAAGAAAATATGCCGAAATACCAGAACACTTGTTTCTTTTTTCCTTGAAGCTTATTCTGGGTCATAAAAAACTTCTGCAATCTCAGCAGGTTGGAACTGTGGCGTTATTTAATAGATTGAGTAAAGAAGCTAGGCGGAGCATAATGAGTTTAGGCTATGATGTAATTGAGGTCGAAAGATATTAACATTCGAGCAAGTAATATGCATGACGTATACTAAGCCACGTCAGTTGTTGAAAGATTGCCAAGGATTCTCAAGAAGGTGCTTACTTGAGTGAAACGCCGAAGAGAAGAGGGCTGAGCCGCCCAAGAGAGGGAGATACTCGAAGTTCAAAGGGAAAAATAGGCGCTTCACAAAGTGGTAATTCGAAACCAGAGAACACGATCAGGATGTGAATGAATAGCCGTGAACGAAAGCGACACGGGGATTTTGAGTAGTTGCCGAGTGTCGGTTGGTCGGTCGGTCCGACGACAACGGCGACGACTGAATGGGTGGAGCGTTCGAGAGTTACGATGGGCACATACACAAACAAAGAGTTGAGCCCATGGATGCGGTTATGCCCGGCCAGCAGTAGTAGTAACGAATACTACTAGCGATAGCCTAGTGATGAGGTGAAACCGGGGTCAATGTTCAAATAATTTTTCGAAATCGGACAAAACCTAAACCCTAGAAAGGACCTCACGAGCTCTTTGAATATTTGCGATGGTCGGCTGAACGGCATTTCCCCCAACTCGCTCGACAGAAAGTTGATTTTTTTCTCTAGGGCCGATTCACACTTATATGTCCCTTCTTTGAGCTTGGGATAAGGAAGTATACTCGTCACCACACTGTAGCGCCAGGAATCGTAGTGCAACTTCTAAGCAGAATGAGGTCAGAAGAGGTACTTAAGGGCAGTAGCATTTCGTGTTACGAATCGATAAGTATGTAACCACTTAGCCGTCGGCCATCGTGCTGCCAAACTCCAAATGCCTACTAGTGTGACATTTGCGCATGATTTATTGTTTGCTCGCGTGGAATTTGGAACGCATCGTTTGTTTTATCTGAAGAGGAATGTCGCTCATTTGTAACGTGGACGGGATCTCGGATGGACCCCTCCCATAATGCTGAAACTTGACACCGACGTTGTATTTACAGTTCTCAAGCCGTCTCGTAAAAAGGGCTTAAGTTGTCTTTTTCCCAAAAAAAAAACACCACTTGGGAAAAAGTGATGTAGAAGCCCAGAGAGCGATCACAGCTGGTTGTGAGTAGAGCCAAAAACACTCAAAAACAGTAACATAAAGACACACCCTACAATCAAACTCATATGGCTATTCTGGTCGAAAATGGAAATAGAGATACGATATTCCTATAGTGAACAAAAGAAAAGAAAAAAGAAAAGAAAAGAAATGACCGAAAACTCTAGAAATAGAGGTCCTTCCCTGTCAAGAGCGTGAAGGTTTTAGAAGAAAGCAAAATAGAGGCAAAATAGCGTAGAGCGGAAGAATCGAGTGTTTTGGGAGAGCCATGTATTACAAGGGTGATTTGGGCTATGACGTCAACAGTTGAGTGCAAACCCATGGTATGCCCAAGGCACGCCCCTTTCCCAGGCATTTTCGTGCTGCAAGATCGGTGCGGCCGGCATGCTTTCCTATCCCTCTACCTTTGCGCGCTGGGGCTTCATTTCACATACCTAAACCTGTGCCTATAAGAATACATCCTTTCGTGTCAAACAAGTAGTGGGGTTCAAATTTGAGAAACAGTAGGTGTCACGTGAGCTTCAAAAAACTGCCAAAAACGTTCCCAATGAGGCCTTACATATTAGTAGTTGTCCGAAGCAGTTTACGAAAAGAGCGCTTAACGTATGCGAGAATTCGACGGAAGGAGAACGGGAGAGTATGGAGATTTGAGAGACGCAGGAGCACAGCTACCACGAAAAGTGTGAGCAGCAGCGCTTGGGGCCTAGTATGCTGTATGTCCTAAACCACCTTCGTCACACTAATGACGCATATCGCCACGCCAACTACTTTTGGTTATACGAGAATCATCGCTGATTATGCCTCTGATACAGAGCAAAGGATTGTCATGGAATATGCCGCTAGAGAGCATAAGACGAATGAGCAAACGAATTACCCTGGAGGGAAACAATTTCCAGATCTGAGAGATGGAAAAGGTCGTAAATCTCGATGGGGCCGCCAGAAAGAAGAGCGCGCAAACGGTCAAAAAAGGAAGAAGGGCACACATGAGCAAGTAACTTGGTGATGGTGCCAAGTACATGTAATATCCGTACACAGTATTTTTATTTTTGAAATGTGACTGGAGTGAAAAGAGAACACGTTTCGATTCCTTTAGGGCGTACAGTCAGGAAGGGGCGTGTACGCTTTGGTTATATTTAGGCACATTCCATTGACTGGTGCGATTATTGTGCTTGAAAACAGGAATGGTGCTGTGAAGTGAACCTAGACTACTGTAAAATAGCAAAAGAAGTGGACCGTTGAGTAGGGTTCTCCTTCTTGCACATCAGGACAGCACGAGTCACGGCGAAGCGTGAGGATTTTTAGGCGAAGAGGTGTGAATTACGGGAGTGAAAGAGAATAGGGACGAGGGAGACGCAGACGAGAACGAAGCAGTCACTACATCCAGCACGAAGTGGTACGGCAGCAAAGGCGAGTGTGCTCTCGCTTCTGACCTCATTACGTACTAAAGTGCCTTTTGGCATAGTGATGCCTCGCATGACCTCTTCCACAATCTCTGTTCCTATTACGCACCTCGAAACAGATCACGCGGCAAAGCGTGGAATGTGCCTCTAAGGAACAGCAAATACCAACCCGTCGTACCAACCAACGAAGGTCCTGAATAGGCTGGAATGAGCTGAAGAAGTCCGGAAATGAAGACGTGAGAATAATCACGCGAACGACACTATTTCTATTGAAATATTATGCGGTCAGGACGAACATACCGTCATAGTCATCCAAAGCGCTAAGATAGAGCGATGCTGGGAGCTTCCCTGCTTCACCTACACACAGGTATAAAGGGTATTTCAGAACCGTTACTTTAATGGTCGAAGATGAGTGGGGGGGTCTCGTTTTTGCCAGTGAATCCAACAGACCATTTTATGTGATTTGGAGATGGCCGATGGAACACATCGCTTACCACTTCGATCATACGAAACGTCAAAGGAAGACCAAGAGGACCGTCGCTCCTACGGCTAAATCCTTCGTGAAAGCCGCTCATGAAAGAAAAAACAACTACGCGTCTTGTCCTTTCAGCAAGGAGGATCCACTAGAGCGCTTGGCGACGGAACTGGAACAAATGGAGACGTTGCTCAAGCCCACTGGAGTTTGATGGCCAACGAGGCGATAGGTAATGATATCGACAATGCAAAAAAGTTTAGGCTCAAACAACAATTTCAGTATTTAAAATACTTCAGAATTGATTTAAAAATTCAGACAATTCTCCCGTCTATCCCTTCACAAACAACTCCCCCCCCCACCTCTCCTCCCCAGCCCTCCCCCTCCTTTTCGAAGTAGCTAAAGAACAGAGGGTGAAAAATTGCCTCAACTTATTGAACCATTGCTAAACTGTGTCGTAAGCCGTCTCAGGCGGACATGATCCTCCCACGTCTCAAAGAGATCGTGACGGATTATTCGCAACTAAGATGGCCCCGTTGGAACTCGAAACATTCTAAGAGCTCCCGCTAGTGGTCCATGAAGAAGAGCGGTATTGCGGAACTGCCGAAATGCTTCGTTAAGGGGAGAGCCTCCGCAAAAAACTGCGTCGTTCGCGAAGGAGTGGATTTGGAGCTAATTTTGAGATAAGAACTCGTGGCTCAATGGCAAATCAGGTTGCATCCGAGAGGTGCCATCTAAACGATTCCCAAAGCTTCTCTTAGGAACATTTTATCTAATTCAAAATGAGAGAAACGGCGAAAACCAAGGTTGCTAAAATTCCTTTTGAATACTGGGTCTCCACTGAAGTTGGGGCACAATATGACGTCTTCAAGGGAAATTTGTACAAATACGAAGGTCTCTAGCAGCTTTCAGAAAGGTCGTTAGAGGTCGCTAAAGGAGTATTAACCGAATTGCAAGAGTGAAATTGACTGAAGAAAGGCCGATGGTTCAAGAGAAAGTAAGCGTAGTAGTGTTAGTATCGCCGCCGGTGTTGTCGCTTCCCGTCTTTCGTCGCTTTTCGGGGAGAAAGGCATTGACTTTCAGGGCGGTGTGGGGATTATCTGTCTTCAGGACGGCATCGATAAAGCCCCCAGAGTCGCTGGCATAGCCAAGTAGCACGGAGACGACTAACACGGCCGTTTGCCTACACAAAGTGCTTGCTTTTTTAGCTGACTACTACTATACCTAAGAAATTGACGAGCTAACGATTTAAGACCTGACTCATCCCTTTGGAGTAAGCCCTGCGCACAAATCCTACATGAATTCGTCCGACCAGTGCTATGGTTTTATTGTGGGTATTCATGTGCTCATTATCACTTTTAGGGCGGAAGTGGTGTAGTGGCAAGTGGCACGCTTACCACGCGAGCGGTCCGGGGATCAAATCCTGGGTCGTGAGTCGCCCGGGCCAACCAAGCCTTCCATCCCTCCGGGGTCGGTTAATTGGTACCAGACTTGTCTGGGAGGATAAAAACACTGACTTGTACATCGGCTGGCCCCCGCAAGTCATTGTATAGGCCACATCGCATTCAAACGCCACTACGAATGTACAAATGGAAGTAGAATGCGTGCCGCATCCCAAAAAGGGATTGATCAACGGCAAATGCTTTCCTTTATCCTTTGTCATTATTAATTTCTGCCATTGACTACAACCGTGGAACGCTGCGTCACTCACTACAAGGATTTCGATAGTTTAAAAAGTTTGACGAGGTAAATGAAATTCTTTTCATGCTCTTTTCAGCTCAAGAATTTACTGCCGTTACTAGCTGAGCTGCTCATGATAATGCATATATTCAGAGCCACGAGACAGATTAGCGGCATAGAAGCCTTTCCATACTACTATGCCAGGACTGCTTAGAGGTGATTCACGCTTGACTCACATTGCCGGCGAGAAGGCTCTGCCTACTTACTAACAGCAATATTTCTTACATCAGCTAGCCCGTCCACCCGGGATTTGGGCGTGGCTGGCATAACTGTAAACCAGTCTATGGTGCCGTTATCAACCGATGAACGCGCTGAATCTCCTGAAAAACTCGTTGGACGCTGGCTCTCGCAAGCAGGGTCAACCCTATCGTTGTTACTATTCGAAAAATTTTTACGACCCCCCTCCCCCAAGGTGGATTTGGTACGACCCCCCTTCCGACACCTCGATCACCATATTCCTCTCTATAACACTAACTTCCACTACCACTCAACCCTCAAAACTCCGCCCACTTTTTCCTCCAAAAATGCCGTCGAGCGGGGGTACCCATAATTTCCCACAATTCCCTAAATTTTCAACCAATTTGCCCAATTTCTCCCTATAATCTCACTGTTTCCTTTTCTAGGGGGGTATATACACCGGCTGAAACGGCAAATTTTTATCTTGCGCGCCCTCTACTCGCACAACCTACTACCCACGAAATCTTAGTTTCTCCTCAATCCCACCCCTGATTTCGAGCAACTAAAGTGGGTACGACCCCCCCTCCTACAAACTCAACCAGGTACGACCCCCCCGTTGTTACTCGTAACAACGTAGGGTTGACCCTGCTCCTTCCAATCACTCCTCCACAGCTGGAGGGAAAGGATTTTCATTTTCGGCCTTGTCGACGGTTTCTTTCCGTTTTTCTCCTCTGTCGTTCCGATTTCGCATCTCCATACTCAGCTTCGGTCGCACATAATACCCCATATTGAGCCCGACGTTTGCCCTTAAAGGATTCCACGATAAAGTCGGAGGTCGAATAAAGGGAAATAAGCAGTTGAAAGGCAGGCGGTCTTCCTAAGGATGGGAGTCGACGCGCGTTAATCCTTTGACAATGTGGACACATGGTGTACACTCCTACTCAAAGCACTACCCAGTTGACCATTCAGACTGGAATCCGTTTGATGCGAATGTGCAATCAGGGAATCCGTTAATTTACGTCTGCTTAATTAAATCGTTACAAGACAAAGCGAGTTGCTCTGGATAAATTTATAAGGCACATTGCACCGCACGTAATTGGTTAGTGCACACAGCCCTAAAAGGTAATTTTTAAGGCTATACTCTTAATAATTTGCACTCATTTTGTCCCTTCCATGTACTTATTAGTGAACATACGCCAACGACATTGGAAGAAGGGGCATTTATGAGCCGAACAATCAAGGACTACACGTCACGACACACATTCTGACAAAACCGACTGTTCATGAATATGAATCAAATCTACTAGACGATACAATTGGAGACAGTAAGAAAACGACTCGAAAACTCGTGATCAACACTCTGGCAGACGCAGTCTCTTCGTCAGATCGCTGCTCGCAATTTTACCAAGCTCCAAGACATTGGCTTCTCAAAAAAATAGATATGCTAAATCGTGTATTTTGTAATCTTTGTCCCTTCTCCCACCCCCCCCCAAATCCTACCACTGGCCTCGAAGCGCAGGCAAATGGGAAATCCGCTTATATGGAGTGTACCACCGTCCTCAAGGGCTAGCGAGGTCTATACTAGCTACAACAGGCAACAAAGAGGGTCCGCAGCGGCGCAGATAAGACAACTTAAGGCACTGAGTGCTATAAAAATATCAATTCAGCAGCTTGTTGTGACTAATAGGACCGATACCGCGCCATAGTCCGTTGGAGCAACACCCAGGTCAAATCAGTGTATCGTCACCAAACTTCTAGTGATTAGTTTTTAGCCGAGACAGCCGCAGGCCATACCTTTATCCTGACCCCAACCAATAATGTGACCCTTCGCCGTCTGACTCTATTCTGTTCGAATGAAACAAAGCGTCTGTTTATCAGGCAGCACCGGTGGAATCAGTCCGCGACTAATGAGGTTAGCCGCACACGCGCAAAGCGCGGCATCACGGGCGGTGAACTGTAAGCCTGACAGTACAAAACTTGCACCATGTAAAGGTTACCTTGTTGAATCAATGTAACTCCCTTATCGTTCGACGGTCCAAATTCCTCACAGAGTAATTTTTCTCTCTAATCATAACGATCGAAGATCAGGCCGTTTTCGCCAAGGAATCGAAGATAAGGTGGGCCGGACACGTCATGCGATTTTGCGATGACCGTTGGACCAGAGCGGTTACCGACTGGATCCCTCGGGACGTCAAACGAACACCTGGACGACCGCCGGCCCGATGGTCAGACTTCTTCACGAAAGCTCTGAACGAAAGGAATGATGGACTCCGTGTCCCTCGAGCAAGGATAAGCCTACTGGATGCAAACGACATCAACGGACGACAGGTGATACAGGTGAATCATAAAGGATAGAACGTAACAAGACAGAAAATAGTCACAAGAGCACTAACATAAGTACGTTACAATTCTAAATAATGGCGAATCCGTGGACGCACCATGGCGGAAATCAACGAGCAAAACAGGGTCCCATTTCTTGGGTCCGTCATTTCCCATGGTTTTTTGGTCATCCCTACACCACTAACCACTTCTATCTCGATTTCTAGAAGGCTCTTGATTTCTAATAGGCTGTCTTTTCATCGTGAACTCCGCCTTCAAGTGCTGATAAGCTACAGTACCTAGGGAAGGAGCTTCTACTCTCAAGCCTTTCAATGTGAATACTCGTACAGATTCGAAAATAAAACTCAGAAGCAGTCGCGAAATACTATGAACATGTTTTACAAATTACAGGAAGAGTCGACTTCGGCTAAGGGAACAACTGCTGTGTAATCTACTCATTTAAAGGCCAAAGTACTCAAAGTACGGGTCTTGGATGGAGGACGAATGAGATTGAGTTCAATCTGGAGCCGATGGGCTAATGATTGCACCTTCATTGGCCCGCTGGCCTTGAAACAAATTCGTTTGTGACATTTTTGGGGCCTCGACAAATTAAGCAGAGATATTGCAAGGATACCCACAGCAGCAGCAAATCCACCGATTTCTAGAAAAAAATGGAAACCCACGAAACACTGTTTGCGTAGCTTTGACGAGTTTATCACAGACGATCCACAATAGAACAGCATACAACACTGTCATCGTGTCATCACCCTGAAATCGACTAAATAAAGAATTCTAAAGCAAAGTCGCGTCAAGAGATAAACATTGGCTGCCCTGAGAGAACCGTGCTATTCACTCTGCCGTGCGCTGCGCAGTTCTCAACGGGGTCGTACTTGAACTTTCAGGGGAAGTTGTAGTCGAGGTTGTTTAACCCAGTCGCGACCGCACGGGATTGCGTAATAGTAGGAGAGTCAGGAGATTTTTCTTCAATGAAATTTAAGTGGATGGAGATTTCT
>MU882834.1:0-13344 GCA_036418205.1 Ostertagia ostertagi
CTCATCATCCATCTCCCACAATGGTAGTTTGAAACAAACACAAACAGTGGAATAATGACATGCAAATAGAATGCAGATTTTCAGTGCGAGGACAGCTCAGATTATGACGAAAGCATCGACATCTACTCTTAGTTCCAAATCGAACCTCAAGAAGACGAACCCACTATTGCTGGATCGCTATTTCGTCGTCAAAGGAATACTACTCATGCAGTTGTTTCAATTCTGTCCTCATTGTGGAAATAAGGTGTACGAAACGCGTCTAACTGCTTGCGGAACAGCTGCCATTGTGAAATACGTTTGCGAATCGTGCACTAGAGGTCGTTCGAGGGTAGAGCGCTGGGAAAGTCAGGAAAGAGCGGTCAACCACAGTAAAGAGAGAATTCATAAGGGAAATGTTGCTGCTGCAGTAGCAGCTATCACCAACTGGATTGAGATTTGTTGTAAGTGATGTTTCAGAGCCGAATTACTCGGTTAGTAATTGAAATCATACAGGAACTGAATCGATGGGCTAAAGAGTGGAACTCTAACCACGTCCTTTCAACGAGATCTCACACACGCAAGTCCGTATGGCGGCACTTCGGTGTGTGAATCGAAAAATGCCTTAGATAGGATATATTGCCGAAAGGAGGTTTTCTAGTAAGTAAAGGCTTTGGAACCAATTCATTCTTGACTACCAAATATCAATTATTTCAGTCCTATATCGACGTATCACTACTATACAATGATGTGTACAATGCACATCAACTCATTGAGGATGGCCGACCGAAGAGGGGATCGCGTCGTCACAAGAACCATTGAAGTGCCACGAAAATACTTCGAGCGCAAGTGTAAAATGCAGTTCAAATCCCCGATCGAACACACTTGGAGAAAATCTATATTAGAAGAAGTTCTTCTACAAAGGTTTTCGAAGTGGGAACGTAGACAAGTTTCAAACACGGAAGGTTTCAATCGAGAAGAGTGAGTTTTTACTTTTTGTAGAGAAAAAGTTTTATTCACCCTTTCAAATACCTATGTATGCATTGAATGCGGCCAGTGTGCCCTTGTCTTCACACCTAACGCAACTTCTAGAAGTTATCACACCTCCACTCCTCGTCGTCGTCTTCACACTCGAAGTGCTTAGTTCCGCTTTTCCATGGCTAAACGTTGTAACTCTCACAACACTGGCATTTCCGAGTTCCCTTATAGTTTACCTTGAATCCCACGTACTCTGCATTGCCTGAAGGGTAGGCATTCATTATAGCTACCCTTACACATGCCGGCAGCTCATAGCGCTTGCCCATCCCCAGAATTCCGTAAGCCCAGGACACGAACGAGCGGTATGCATAGTACCGATAGATTCTGAAACACGGAATCTTCTCTGAATTGTCGCTGTTTCAAACCTGCCTTACCTACTGGTGTCCTCTTTCGGCATATCCCTGTCTTTCTTCTGTCTCTCAAATCGTCTTCTCTCCACCCATACAGACAGCACCTGCAGGGAATAGGACAACATCTATTCTGATCTATTTGAAGCCTCTTATTTTACCTCTGAATCCAAAACCACTTTGTGGAATGGAGGATGTTGTGTGATGCACAGCGCATCTACACTCAACATCTTTTCACGGACTCTCAGGAAGATTTCTCGGAGTTGGCGAGAAATTCTTATTCCATCCACTTCTTCCACAAGTTCACGACAACACACGTTTTCGTGCACTGTCGCAAACTTACCACAAGCCCCACAAGAGCACCACTTAGTGATCAAGGTTCTTTAAGGGGACAGGGTCTTCCCGAGAACGATGCAAGTGCTGAATCATGAATTGTCTCGAACCAAATTGTAACTGCTCTCTTTCATGAAATTTCAAGAACCTAATACCTCTCTTGGCGGTCTTTATGTCTTCTTTCTTCTCGAGCATGGTGTTCCTTCAACACCTTTTCTACAATCACAGGATGTGGATCCTCTATGGCGACAGGGCATGTTCGACCCTGTGATGACATCCTACAGACCTGAACTGTCGAGTTGAGCGGTACTCCTTAGTGATAATCGAGGCGATAGCTTCGTGAGATCCAACAATATAGGTGCCAGGAAAACAATAAGGATAATTTATCATCCTTTCTGTTTCATTCATACTCATTCATCGGTCTCTTCAACAGATGCACCCACTCCAGTCAAGAACGCACACACTCAATCGAATATAACAATCATCAGTCAAGTATCACACCAATCAATCACAACATAGTCAGTGGCAGTATTCATCATGAATGAAGTCTGTTCATAAATACGGTAAGTTCCGAGAATTAGTAGAAGGTAATTCAGACGGTATTGCTTTCGTTTCTTATTCAAGTAAATCACTCTTACTGTATTTAGGTATTGTCCCGATTCCGATATCCATGGTCCTACTATCGCCTTCTTTATTAGTTGTTCCTAATTTGCTTTTGTCTCCATAAACAACTGCAAGCTGTAACTTTTCTGGCCAGTAAGACAAAACAATATTGAATGGAATAATGACTACTACTTCTATGGACCCAAGCAAGGTAAACATCATTGGTGTTCGTTTATACCTCATGTATTTTGGTGATGGAAAGGCTCCACTTCTCTACATCCTTCAAGAAGCAAATTGATCTACCATTTCAGGACGAGAAGTGCTCTGTTTTACATTGAAGCACATCACATACCCATAGTGGAGCTCCAAGTCTAAATCCGCCTTTTTTGTTCGCAGTTTGAAATAATAAATGTGTTGCAATATGTAGTCCGTTGTTAGCGTTCTTCTCTCTAACATAAACACGGAACAACAAGAAGGAGCGCTCATGTCCTTAGGGGAGACATTGGAGTGAGTAGAGCCACTTATAAATCTCGGGACTAAGCTTAGGGAGGGGAGAGGATTTATGAGCATCCATTGTTCTCCCTTTTCTTCATTCCCGGTCTTGGGCTTGGTTCCCTGTTCAGTGCCCTGTTCCGAATGTCCCTCTTAAGGACATGAGCGCACAAGAAGGATGCCATCAATACACTGCTATTTTCACATGTGTATTAGAAATGAAATGAAACGGCAATGGAAATGAAATTGAAATGAATAACTATTCATACCAAATCCTAATGAGAATTGGGATACAAGGTGACGTTCAATACAAGTGGGACGGGGTTGCCTTTAGACCTTCCTTCATTCATATTGCTTAGTCATAGAAACGAAAAGAAACAAAAACAATTTGTGCGCTCTTCTGACTGGACTCTCATGCGCTGGTTGACCTCAGCACGTGCTATGAGGTCGCGTAGTTCAAGGAATTCATTGGCTCCTACCGTGCTCCGAAAATCGGCCTTGCGACCCTCTTGTATTGAACCAACTTAGATTAGTTGCTAGATGTTCCGATATTGCAGCCGGTAGATATCAAGCAACTATAAAACTGATGGTTCGACGATAACGATAACGGATCATATCTAGCACGCTCTTATCGCACCCCTTTCCACATCGATAAGTCTTGGGTTTTGCTGAACTTGAGTGAATTTCGGCTCCTTATCACTTCATTGATAAGGGGCCACTGCCACTGAAACTTAATAACTTCGTATTTTAACTATTATATATAACCGTTGATATAGTACACTGTCACTGAAACTTTACGTGTTCTAACATTGGGCAGGACCTCTATCCACTCCAATACATAGCTTTCCTTATCGTTGCCATGAAAATTATCGTGACTGCTTCCTTTAATGGTGAAGATCAGGGACGCTGCCGTTTTCGCCAAGGAATCGAAGATAAGGTGGGCCGGACACGTCATGCGATTTTGCGATGACCGTTGGACCAGAGCGGTTACCGACTGGATCCCTCGGGACGTCAAACGAACACATTCTATGATCAACGGTACGACAGGTGGTACAGGTGATAAAACTCATCCTAGTACGTACAACTATTCGGTCATGACAATATTAGGAAATAGCTTCCCAGAACTGACCGTAGGCTGGTGGAGTCTCACATTCAGCACAAGCACAGCCCTGTGCACAAAGACCTTTCTCTGCGCGAATTGTGAGCCGACCGAAAATTCCGACGTGACGCGACCCACCGACACATAGTAGGTTCGAGACACACTTCTGCTTATGTGAGCTCACAGATCCCATGCTAAGGAAATTCCACAAAAAGTAAAAAAATCGAAACCAGTCCATCTAATAAAAAGTACATCTCAGAAGAGTTTGTGAACAAATAGAAAACATTCGTAAGTAGTCCGTTTCAGTCGGCTATACTATGCATTCTAAAGAGAACTGCTTCTATGTATTTCATCAACTGGGTTCACTCAGAAGGAGCAGGAAAGAACAACATGATTGTTAAACAGCAAACCAAAGTCGTGAACAAATAAAAGCTCTCACATCTCGCTAAAATTTCACCATATTCTCAAAAAAGCTTCGGATCCTCTGACTGCTAAAAGAAAGGGATAAAAAAAGGAAAGCGGAAGGAATTATGAAGACAGCTAGAAAAGAGAAAACGTTGATTCTAAGCTTTGCAAGTCAAAAATTAGATGAACAGTTATGTAACGTGAGTATTTACCTTCACATGGTCGCCATAAATGGACCACACGGCAGATTTGAGGAGTGTAGAGTTGTAAAGGAAAATATCCAAGCGTTTGCAGAGCAAGCGGTTGGGCGCAAACGTGCTAGAAGGAAGGTGCAATGGATCTGAGACAGGAGGCAGAAGATAAATGTGCGGAGGACAGTAAAAATTTCAGAGAGACAAAGCCTAAGCAAACGAGGAGAGAGAGTAGGCAAGCCGCAATATATGGAAGTTGACCGCTTACTAAGAAATTCTGCTGTCGTGATAAAAAGGAGGTTCACACAATGAGACTCAACAAGAAGCACATTGTGGCTGCTCAAAACCCTTCATCGAGCCGTAAATGAACTGACAGGAAACCCAATCCTCTAAGTGTCCCTATTAGAGATAAATAGGCAGACTCCTGCTCACAGTGAGGAAATGCGAAAGGTGGCTCGAACACTTCCGCAACGTTCTCTGTCAACTCAACCCAACATTGTTACGATGACCTAGATAAAGCGCACGAGCTCGATGAAACACGGGCATAGAACCGTTGGAAAAACGAATCGAATGCCTTCGTCACAAGAAAGCTCCAAGCTGGACCAAATTCATGCAGATTTACTGAAAGATGGTGGCAGACTGATGACGGAGGTATTATACAATCTATTTAGTCGGCAGTAACCAAGAAGAAGTTCCAGAGCATTGGAGAAAAGGAGTCATTGTAAGACTGCTCAGGAAAGGAATTTGTCCGAATGAAAGTGTAGAGGCATCACGTTACTTTCAGTACCTAGAAAAAAAATATTGTGCCTGCTACTTCTACGGAGACTCCATAAGCTCGATCGACAAATACCCACGAGCAAAAAAAGCGAGATTAAGAGGCGGCGATCATGCTGTGAACAATAATCCACTCTCCGCGACATTGTCGAACAACGCATAAGATACCTTTACCCATTCGATTCCAACAGGATGACATCGTCAAAACCAGGAACATCTCACGATTGGCCTGCGCATCAGAGCCGAAAAATCAAAAGTCATGAGTACTGGGTTCCCAAAATGCGCAAAAAGGCATCAATTTCGATACGAGGCAACTACAGACAGTGAATAAATTCGTTATTTTTCGAAGTACAGTCGCTTGCAATGGAGATGCAGAAACGGGTGCGCTTATTCAAATCGCAAAAGCAGTATTCCAACGACTTCAATATGCCCTCCATCTCGCATAACATTAACATGTGATCATACTATTCATTGTGATTTCGACGGTGCTGTATGAAAGAGAGGCATAGAAATTCACTGTTTGCTCGTTAGGAAAATAAATGCCTTATATCAACGTTGCCTTCGCCGAATCATGAAAATAAGATATACAGATCAAAGCACTAATAGGAAGTCCTATGCGGCTTAGGTATTATGTGAACAGCATCCACGTGATTGTGGTACGGCGCAGACCAGGGTCAAGCAAGGCGTCGAGGGAAATTTGGAATCACGACCCTTCCCCCCCCCCCCTCCGCCAGAGGCCGAAGTTGATGAAACGACCTTCTTCAAAAGACGAACTATGAAAGGCTGTTTAATCCTCCCCGAAAAATGTTCGTCAAAAAAGCCCTGCTACCCCACCCTCCACCATAAAGTCCTTCATGGAGTACAAAAGTGAAAAAGTCAAAGAAATATCATTATTAACGAGTCTTACCAATAAATGGGGCAAAAAACGGCGAACCAGTTATAAAAGAGCGGACTATTAGCGGAAAAAGCTTTTATGCTGCTGCTCCGTGGCAGCATCTCTTCCTCCTTCACTTCCTTTAGGAGGTCTAACAAGTTTTAGTACTATACAGAGTATGCTTCTCGACCTCCACGTCCACCTTTCGTTTGAAGGAAGCCTTGCAGCCGCCCTAACCAGCTGTGCGTTGACTGATCTTTGGCGTTGACCGTGGAGCAGCTTATTTACTATTGAAATTTGAACAAATATTCAAATGATTATAACTTTCTTCAAATATGACGAATTTTCAATCTGAAAGCAGATTTGGGAGTTTTGTGAAGAGCTTTTTCTAATCAGTATTGAAATTACAAAAATTATAAGAAATAACAAATTTAGATCAAATTAACGAGGAAAATTCGAGATGAGCACGAGTTTTTACACTTTCCGGAGCAATAACTTGCTTCATTTCCGTCAAATTCAAAAGTTGATATGTCATACAAAACTAGAAGATTTTCTCTATAACGGTCGCTAAAGCAGCTTCATACGTCCAGTATTAAAAAATGGCCACGTTGAGGATTTTTGCAAAATTAACACGTTGACGACAGGCTGACGTACAAAATATGAACGTACAAAACTTTCATTTCAATTCTTTCCTAGTATTCCTTTCACTGTCGTAAACATTCATATGAAAGATTGTAGAAGCAGTTAATACAAAACTCTGTGAGTTTCAAGATATTTGTATTTGATGGAAGAACTTAGGTATAAATGCTTTTAACTTCATTCGCAGCGAAAGTGATGTTTTTTGCTTCTTCGTGGTCATTATGCGTTCTTCTAAACAAAAATCTACTGCTGTTTATAAGTTACCTTTATGCTTTCATCCTTGCCGAAATAATTCTATGAGTCAACGTGTTAACGAGGAAAATTCGTGATGAGTGCGAGTTTTTACGCTTTCCAAAGCCATAACTCCGTTCAAACTCGCAATCTGGAAAGTTAATACGTCATCATAAACTAGAAGATTTGCTCTATTCAAAGGTTGCTAGAACTGCTAATACGTCCAGTATTTAAAAAATGGCCACGTTGAGGATTTTTGCCGAGTACCGCCGAAAGGTACTTTTTCGCTACATTAGCACTATTTCAACGACTATAGCTCCTTTCAGGGGCGATTACATACTAAAGTGGGAGCAGATTCGGAAATCCTCGTGCTTTTTCTTCAAAAAGTGTAAAATTGTTTAGCGAATCTCAACTTTAACACTTACATGCTTGTGAATTTGACGCTGAAGGCTGCATTTCTTGTTGAATAGTGTACTCCTCCCTGTAATTTCACATGAACCCTTTCAGAATCCTCTTGATTTTTCCTGAATTGAGATTTTTTCTCCAGAGCCGTAATTCACGGGCTAGAACCATGCTGCAGTTTGTCTCTACCACTTTGAAAAATAGTTCGTGATGCAGCTGTCCATGCAAGCTGTGCCTTTAGAGATTCGATTGCACTGTTTGATTTCCGGAGGAGTTTTGGTAATGTTTCAAGTTGGAGATTATCGGTAATCTTGTAATTTAGAAGACTGAAGTAGAGCAGCAGTTTGGGAAGATTATTTGTAGAATCTAGATCGCTTTTGTTAACGATGTTCAAATTATTATTTGCACCACATACATTGTCAATTGTCGTTTTTTGTAGATGACAGTGCAACAAAGATTTGTGCAAAATTGTGAAACAAATACTAATAGAAAAGAAGACACTTTACTGAATATAAGGGAATGACAAACAATGAAAAAGCTCATTAACCTGAGTAACTACCATTGCATCACGTACTCCACGACGATAATCAAAGGAGGACAGTTCCTCCATGTACTATTTTATGCGAATACGATGGAGTCTGGTCTCTTCCATTCAATGATGTATCATATCAGTATAGCTATTGATTGATTTCTTTTTAATTATGTGTATTGTAATTATTAAAACTCAACGACCTCAGAAATTGCCACGGTTTCAGGATTTGGATAATCGAAGCGGAAAATAATCCTTGTGGGGAGGATGCCTAGTAGCAATTTTGTAGTTGTCTCATTTTTGGCCTCAGTCGTCGTGAATTCTGAGCTCACGTTGGCTCATCAGCTAATTGCCGTCCACCTACTCATATAAAAGAGGCGGACGTGGTTTGTCTGTCTTCTGTCTATCCGGCTGAGCTCTTGAGCTGTGTGGGTGTCCTGAACTTTGGCGGACGCTGGCGTTAGCCCTGTCCTAGGCCTCACTGGACAGCGTCAACTACTATTATGACTCCGATCGGTCACGTCAAAGGGGCCTCAGAAGGGAGTTCCCTCGGCGGACCCACAGTTAATGGGAAAGATAGAAGAAAAATCACAATTAGGAGTAGAGAATGAGGTAAAATCAGTGTGTTTGGAAAGAGAGATCATTTATGGTTACATACTGTATAGTGTCGCCTGTGTTCATATGCAATACCACGTAATTTCTTCGGATTTCTCGTCTTTTGACAATTATGTTTGCATATACAAAATCAATGAGTTGGACTGAGATGCAAACAATAATGTGAACCACCAAAAGCTTATTGAGACAGTGATGCAATCTCAATATAGCACCAGTCTTTCCTGCTCGCGTGTAAGCTCCAGAGTGAAGCAAATACACAAGTGTTGTACATCAAAATGTACAAGAGATTGCGCGCTTTCAGACTACATCATAATCTTCGAAAATAATCAGCAAAAATCAAAGAGCCATGAGCCTAAAAAGCGACGGGTGATTCTTGCTCTACCTAATAATTCCATAACCGCCAATAGAAAAATGATCAGTGGCGAGTGATTATTTCCATTCTATAGAATACCATGTTTTTAGATGTTGCTGCCTTGTAGTAAAAAAGGGAGATGTTATTATCGCATGTTATGGCAAAAAGGAGTTCGCAGGGTGAATATCGCTTGAGGATTCCTCAACGGCACGTCGAGGATTCTCTGCCCGATCAGAGACGATCTCTCGCGCGGACATTCACACTCGCCATGCCGTGCCGTCTGTGCTCTCCGCGCGGATGTTCACTCTCGGCACTACTCTCGCATGGTAGAGAGCTATGGTCGAGGATTTCCTCGACCGTTATTCACCCTGGTCCTAGTAAGGGACTCCGGAACCAAGTGGAATCGTTACCGTCGCCAACATTTGTGACAGATGAACGGCGGAATACGAACGCGTAACGGTCCTTCCGCTTTTTCGAATTGTTACGAAAATGATGCAAATTTTTGTTCCTTTCGTTCTTATCGTGAATGATGGGTCTCAAGCCAATAATTTCGGGATGAGATGGAATCACGATTTTTCTGAAGATTTAACACGTGCGACCGGCGATTTCGGAGGTTGTCACGATGGACATCGAAACAAGAGAGTATTTTACTTGTGGAAGCCTAAATACCTATTCCAATCTGATCCGAAATATGCATTAATGTGACCTCCGCAACTTCCCATGTTGGTGCTAGTGGGTGCTTACGAATGTTCCTCTCTTTGTGATTCGGTGCATAAGACCTGTATTTTAGAACAATCCCCTGAACACGAATATGACTTGATCACGGACACGACAATTTGCAGCGCCTAATTGGCACCCAACAGCGCAAGTTTGGCGGCGCAGGTCTGCACCTTCAAAGGGATTAGTTGCCCCGGTAAATCGCGAGCGATGAAAACTGATTTTGACGTAAAAACGAAGCAACGGTGGAAACGCTAATCCGTGAATCCAGGCAGATGTTCTGCAAGACCGATTCTCCTTCGACGAAGAATGTAGACTTCATCACGATGCTGCTGAGACAGCAGATGTTATAGAGGCTGCTATAACCAACGCTTTCCGTCGATAGCGGTCCTTACTGCATTAGATTGCATATAGGAAAGTATTAGTGTTCGATGTAGTATTTGTAAGGGTTTTCTCGGCATTGAATGAATGTTCGATTTCGAGGGCGAATGAATTTCGAGGGCGTCACAAGTTCGAGTGCTCAACCTTAATTGTTGACTGCGTCATATTACACTTATTGTTACTTATAGAGTGTAGCAAAACCATAGCAAGTGGAATACATAATCAAAGGAATAGTATTATCCTTACAAATAGAGAGACACTCGAAAAAAGAAAAAAATCCAAGCATCCGGTTATTTTGGGGTGTCGCCCGACATCGGGTGCCATCGTCCCACGCGGCAGAAAAGGTGTCGCCCGACGTCGGGTGCCATTGTCGCCAATGTGTTAAGGTAGCACCCCTGACGGGAACGTGTCGAAGAATTTGTGTGGGATAGAGTAGCCCATGAGTACCACAGATGCGTCGTCAGCTCGAAAGTGCGCCACAATGGCGCTGGGGCTTCACAGAATGAACGTGTGTCGCTAATGTGAGCGTATGGACGAGATTCCTCGTGCACATCCCATAATACACAGCGTGGGTTATGGCTAATTCAAATACGCGCGGTTAGTGGAGAGGTGGAGCGACTGAACACTAAACGAAGGTTTTGAATTTTATTTTAGAACAGCTCATGTTGGAAAATAGCTTTCTCGTGATTTTCAGTTACACTGTAGCGAATCAAAATATCAGAAATGCAAAAATAAATATTAAGTACAACAAGGAAACGAAGACTCCCAGAGTGGCACGAAGAGTGACGATAGGTGACTTTGGCGGGAACGGCAGTCTGACTGAAATGATCAGTTAGGAGAAGGAGACTTGGTTTGAACTTGGCTGAGTCATCCGAACCTGCAATGGCATTTCCGAGTCCGTGTAGCACGGGACGTAACACGAAGTTTGATTGTTGCTCCATGACGACGAGCAGGATATGTAAGACCAGCGAGAACATGTTGCATATCATCGTGAGACTGTAGAAGAGCACTGTAAAATAGCTTTCGAGTGTAAAGAACTACATAATCGCCTGGAACTGTGTCATTTAACAAAGTAGACTGCTGCTTAAATTAGCTTCTTGAGAAACCTTTTCGAGTTCCATTGCAGAAATCCCACCTGCGCAGAGCGGTCGCGCCGTATTCATAACTCAAAATGGGTCACTAAAACAGATTGGCCTTAGCTCGTAGGCCCTTTTAGGCCCCACGGATCTTTGCACGTCCAGTGACGCGGTCTCCCATAGTGTCGCTGATTAGCAATGCTCTCTCGTACCAAAATTCTGCCTCCTATTTTGGAAACATGTGAAGCGCATACATACAGGGGGTGGGGGCAAGAAGGAAAAGACTTTCTGCTCATGTCGCATGTCAGCGATTTTTTCGTTGGAAAGATTGCCGTAGATGAGAGTTTTTCAGTAAAATATCCCATAGATGTTCCTCCGTAAGTAAACGCAAGTCCTCCCTCATTGCCCTAGCCATCTTCAGATTATAACGTCCCTCCCAACGTAATGGAGCTCAAGTAGTCCTAGCGTAGTTGCTCCAGCCAAGCCATAGTTTCCTATAAACATAGTTCTGAATATGCAAACCCCCTTGATAACTCGATTTTCAGAAAACCTCGTAATTATCACACGATCCGTCGAGGCCCCATTGAGCTCGACCAGTGCACCATGTTTCCGGGGCAAATTTTCTGATGCCGTCCACGTAGATGGCCACTATGAAGATTTTCTTATGAGAATGAAATGTGCTCTTCAATTTTAAGTTGGGAACATTGAATTCAGCAATTGTTAATCACTCCATTTAAATGTAGAGGAAAAATGCTTTCTTTCATAGCCCCACCCTCTGTATGCGCTAAAGCAAATACATAAAACAATTGGCAGGTAAAAAAGCACTGTTCAATAATGGAGCCTAGGTACAGGATGGCAGGCATTTCACTCCTGCACTGTCATTATGTCAACACTGATCAAATTACGTGCAACCAGCATAATTTGTGAAATCCTACTTCTGTGCTACCGTACTCGCGGGTAGATCCTAGGGTGGACTTTATTGATTTACTGATTTATTTATTTGTTTATTTATTTTTCACTGCATGTACATGTACATGATTACGCATTGAACAAAAAGTCTTGCAACAACAAATCCCGGAAAAAGCATTACCAAAGCAGCTCATTAAAAAAACCACAATAAATCAGAGGAATTATCAAAGGAATTAAACTACCTCTACTACCAACGTTAGGTTCAAGGTATTACGAAACTTTGGCAGTTCCCAGCCTACGTATTGCTGCAACCTTCGTTTTGAATAGAGCTGAACTTCCGGGCAAGGTATATCTCTTCACAAACTTCACAACTTTAGAAAAAGCCCTCACCAGAAAGGGTGTAGCTCTAAAGTTGGGATAGATAATTTAACCCTTTCACCTCTTGTGATTATAGGGAAAGTGCGACAATTCACATAAATTGAGTGCGCTTATCGTGAAAATAATGAATACCGTTACAGTCCAATTTCCTCCTTCCAGAAAGACCAAATTCCATCCCCTACACCTTATTACTAACGAGAGTTCTTTCAAGGACTCTGGAGTAGTGTCTACCTAGGCGGAAGGTTTTGAAGACAGTTCGTTTACAGTTCGCCTGTGCATCTGCCGTCCTCCTCACAAAGGAACTGTCTAGTAAGCATAAGTTTGTCCCAGCTAGAGATCAGGAACGCTCGTCAAGTACAAAAGTAGTCCAGCGTTGATTACTGATGTCTGGTTACTATGTTGGCCGTCTCCAGTTTCCCTGAAGCTAGGCTTATTTCTCTCTCTGCTCGCTATTGAATCATACACATTCTTTGGTAGTCCTCAACTTAATCTGGCACCCCACATGAAAGAGAGCGCAAGTTTACATCAAATAAACGGTGTATGTTGGAGATAAAAAAGAGGTTCCTTGAAAGGATTGCATCTTTACAGTCGTCGGATCGGTTTCAACAAGTCCCCAGGTTAAAGACATGATAAAATTTCCACTGCCCTCATTTAAGCCGGCGACAGCCGAATCCTCTTCAGCGCAGGTGAAAACGTAACAAACGGCATTTTCACACTGAAAATAGTTTTCAAGAAAGGTGTTACCTGATTTAGGCACTCGACTGGCCGACAGGGGCATTCCATTAACCATCTCTTGAAGAAATATAGCCTTAAATAAGTCTCAAATTTGTAAATAATTACGGTAGTGTGGTGATATTTGCCTGTCACACCTGTATGATCACGTTGGAAAGTAGTGCGTAGACGGAGTAATTGAGCGAAGTCAGGAAGAAGGGTAGGATGTTGAAAGCCGCTGTGACCTAAAATGGTAGAAGGTTTATGTTTAG